>JAOQMS010000009.1:24094346-24108698 GCA_027563885.1 Erythroxylum longipes | reverse complement strand
TTTCCTGCCTCTTGTTCCATTAATTAGCCATTCATTGGACATGCAATTTCCATGTTAAGCTTCTCTTTTTTACTTCTTTGCCTAAGCAGTTGGGATTTTTTTTTTCCTTTTCTTCTTCTTGCTCTAATTTTCTCTGTCTCGCTACATAAAGACAAGTGAAAATTCGACAAGTGAAAATTAATCTTCAAAAAATGACTCAAATATAGTGTTTACAACTCACTTTAATTTCTTTGCTTCCAAATTGAACCTAAAATCATATGTGAATTAAAATGAGTATCTTAAACAATTTTATGTCAATAATAAAATGGTAAAATTGGAGAACTCGATAGAGATCCAGTTCTTTAGTTCAATCTCAACCTGTACCCTAACTACGCATATTTCGTTGATTTCTTATTCTCAAACCTCTCCTAGAAACTATTAATCGTAGGTTAATAATTAACCCTAGTTTTTCCTTAAGTTTTGTTTAATCAAGATACGATCATTAATTAAACCTAACCACTAAATAACCTAGGATACGATCTCTAGATTTAGTTAGGCAGTAAAATTACGAATTAAGAAAACCGATAATTAAGGTAACAATCACATACGATGCATCATTTAACCTAGGTCATGTTATCCTTAATGATTACAAATCATTAGTCGCTACACATGAATTTCAAAATAACAATTACGGATTATATCGAAATTCTAGCAATGGGTATGCAATCAAATGATTCAATGAATGCATTAAAATCATCCTTTCATAATACTCTATGGTTTCATACACAAATAACTGAACTATAACGAAAATCTGATTATCCATACACAAAACTCAAATCAATTAACATAGGATAACACAATCAATTTCTAATGAGAGAAAATATAACAATAACAAGAAAATACACTTAACCCTAGTCGTTGGCATCAATGTCAACTCCGAATTGGCGTCAAGACGTTTAGACTTTTATGGGTCTCTCAAGAAAATGTCTCAACCCCATAAAAATCATCCCTACCGAAAACCTAGTTGAATCACTCCAACTTGTAAACATCATATCTCTCAATTCTGATTTCCAAAAATTTCACAATTTATACCGTTGGAAAGCTAAGAGGACAAGCTACAACCTTTATAAAGATTACTTTGTTAGATTCGGCCTAAAAATGGACTAAAAATTGGAGTTAAATGGACTGGTTTATAACAGAACCTAGTGTAAACCTATGGGAAATGGACATGTGGCAAGTGACATATGTCACTTACCAAACCATGTCTTAACCCACGATATTTTCTTCAATAATGAAAGACAATGTTTTGTATCTTGCTTTCTTCTTTTTCATATTTTCTTCCTTCTTCTTCTCTCATTCATGACACACTCACCCAACCCATACAACCTTGAACCTTGCTTTCTTCCATCACTAGCTACTACAAAATCCTTACTATCTCTTCTTCTTGATCAAACCCATCTATTCTACCTTGGTAAGATGATATATGTGGAGGCTAAGGTTACGAAATTCTAAAGAAGATTATAGTTTAAATCAAGTAAGTAATATACTAATCTTCATGGATTTGTTAAATAAAGCATATTTGATGATAGATTTGGGTTAAATGAGCATAAAATAGTGATGTATATATGTGAAGTGTGAGTGAAGAAATGAGTATATAGATGTACTGATTTTTGTGTTTATGATGATTAAGTTGATTTAGAGATGCTTTTGAGTTTGAATGATCATAGAAATGGTGTCAAAAGAATACAGAAAATTTTGTAAAGAGATGAACTAGGATAAAAATGATGCTAGAAGTGTGCTGGAATATGGTAGATGGAGTATTTTCAATGAACATGCATCTGTATTTTGAGCGTATATTGATCTGTAGATATCCAAATGGGATGAATTTTAATTTAGAGTAACCTAGAGACATATGGCTACAATTTTCATGAAGTAATAAAATTTTGTTTTTGTCCTTAATAGTTTTGAAAATTGGCTTGAAGTTGAGTATTAGGTGCTGTCACCATCTGAGAAGAGTCTCTGGTAATGCAGGTATAACGAGAAGAATACTAAACCAAACTGCATAAATGTTATGTCATTAGAAACTTAAGACATATAGAAATATTTGTTTAGAAGAAGGTGTAGCCTAAATAATGCTAGAAAAGAAATGATGAGTGATGGATTTATGATATTAGAATAACAAGGTGTTCTTGAGATGTAAACCTAAGAGTAAGCTAGACATTTACATAATGATGTTATTAATGATCAAGTGATGTGATTAAAGTAATATACCCGGGATTGTCATTGAGCATGCATTGTACATAATCCATATATACATATGTGTATAAATGAGTACTTATATAATTGTGCAAAGTTGCAATGTGTGTAAACGTGTGTTGTATGATATAAAAGAGCAAATTGAGCAATCGCTTCCAGACATTACCGGGACATTGAGGCAATAAGCTATCTGGAGCAAACTGTAAGTCGACCTAGACGGTCTCACATTAATTGTTTATTCTATTTTAACTTTCTGTATTGATATACTTCTAATGTGAATATGATTGTGATAATTACGGAAATTAATAATTTGAGGAGTTTGATAAATGTGAAAACATAGGAAGTGCTTCATTGAATGAGACTGTGAATGAAATAAGTGATTCTCAACATTATTGTTGAATGCCGGACATCGATCCGATGAGAAATGTGAATGTGAAATTGAACACAAGTGATTGATTAATATATGTGAATGTGATGCATTTCACTACATGAATGCATAAACAGATAAAGGCTATAATAACAGGAGTAGCCACCGAAAAATAGCTTAAAACTCATAAAGTGAAAAAGAGCTTAAAGCTCAGAATGTGGTAAGAACCTCAAGCTCACTATGTAAAATGAGCCTTGTATCCCCAACGGATAAAGGACAATTATTAATAAGCCCGATATCCATAATGGATACGGCACAATTTCAGGCACTTAGTCACAATAATAACAATTAAAAGTGAGTCTCATGAGCATTGCATATGTAATTGATATAAGTGTTTTAAATGATCAAAATGAATCGTTTGACTGCTTTGAATGTGAAATATGGAAAAAGTTAAAAAAATTTTATATGATGTTATATTGTTAATCGCGAAATGATGTGTATTTTATGATGATATGAAGTGTATATGAATTTGAAGCATGAATTGATGTGTTATATGATTGAGTGAGCCATCAAGGATGGTTCACTCACTGAGTTTACAAAACTCAACAAAATTGCAACTTTCTTTTTAGGCTCAAAGGAGATACCCAGTTAGACAAACTGGAAATATAGCCGTTGAATTCGAATAAGAGATAAAGGTCGAGATCAATTGGCGTCTGCATATGTTTTTTGTTATTTTTATATTAAAGAATGTATTCTGCAAATATTGTACCATGTGTATAGGAACAATTCTGTAATGTAATGACTTTTTGACTAAAAGTATTTTGTACTTGTAATGGTCCTAAATGAGCTCTGAATTCTGATGATATGTATATTGTTTGTAACACTGATGATTGGAAATATTATGAAATAAAATGGGCTGAAATGATTTTTATTTTCTAAAAATGCATGTGATGTGTGAAAATTTTTCAATGAGTATGACTGACTGACTGCCTTATCATGCCACCCTTGTAGATTGTGTTCTTGAATACAAACGGTATGTTCGAGAATATGCCCTATGAGAGTGGTGTGCTATAAATGAAACTAAAGGACAAATCCCTTAACCAAAATATTAGGACTTATGCCTTCCATTAATATGTCAAGAACCAAAGTTCTTTAGATTTAGGTTATTGGGTAAACCCAAGCCCGCTCTACACAAATTTGTTCAAACCATGGAAATTAGATTTCTGGATTAATAGGTTGGTCCTAACTGGAAGTGTTGATTTATTGGGCAAACCCAAGGTCAACATGGATAGAGGCAAAGCTAGGTTATATACATGGGATGTATATAAATCAAGAGTTGATAACCCAATAAGTGTGCTAAATCAATAGTTGATGGCATAAGTCGATAGTCACATAATTGAATGAAATTGGTATGAATGATACTTAAGATTGACCTACGGTGGCTTGTTGGGCAAACCTAAGGTTATTCTTGGTGATATCAGATATCGACTATAATATCCTGGACCACCCGCTTATAGATATTGTCCTCTTTAGGCCTTGGCCTAGCCAAGCCCTCACAATTTTGCTCTTCTCGCACACTCGTTCGAGAAAACGCTTCTATAAGAGAGAGGTATCTATAGCCTTATAAGGCTTACTTCGTTTCCCCCTCCAATCGATATGGAAATCTAACAATCCACCCCCCTTGGAGGCCCAGTGTCCTCGATGGCCCATAGAACTAAATCCACACCAGTTGGAGGCCCAATGTCCTTACTGGCCCACAGGCCTAGATTCACCCCCTTGGAGGCCTAGTGTCCGCGCTGACATACCGATTCGGGTACTGGCTCTAATACCATCTATAATAGCCCGGACCACCTGCTCATAAATATTGTCTGCTTTGGGCTTATATATGAGAGGGTGTTCCGGGCTATTACATTGACCCATTAAGAAAAATATAAGTTTTCTCGAATTCGTAGTGAGGGCTATGGATTTGAATAAGAATAGTGGGACCCATAATACATGTTATTAAAGTCCTTATAGATATGCATTAAGTATACATTCTAACACTTTCTCTCGTTCTTCTAAGTTATTGAATTATACGACGTCTTTTAGTGTGAACTTAGGCTCCCTATTAGATTCCAACAAACTCACTGGACCAAACTTCTTGGATTGGCTACGAAATTTGAGAATTGTTCTCAAATCCAAAACTAAGATATGTCGTAGATGAACCACTTCCCAATCCCCCTACTATCGATGCATTTGATGAAGATAAGAAAGCTTATAAGAAGCTACTGGATGATAGTAAGTTGGCTAGCTGTATAATACTGGTCTTTATGTCACTAGAACTACAAAAGCAACATGAGGCTATGGATGTTCATACCATAGTCTATCATCTGATGGAACTATTTGATGAGCAAGCTACGTCTGAAAGGTTCAATACCTCAAGGTTGCTTTTCTGTTCAAAGATGGCTGAGGGATCATCTCCAGTGCAGTATGCGCTAAAGGTGAATGGATATATTGAGGGGTTAGGCAGTTTGGGCTTCATAATGGATCATGAATTAAGTATAATTTTGACTAGTTTGACTTATAGTTATTCACCATTTGTGCTTAACTATCGGATGAATGAAATTCCACGACGATACCTAAGCTGATTAATCTGCTCAAAACAGCTGAGCAAACTGTCAAGAAAGACAGTAAAACTGTGATGCTGGTGGACTCTGCTTCTGGTTCTCGAAAGAAGAACTAAAAGAAGAAGAAGTCCAAGAAGTCAACCTCTATTTGTGCTTAACTATCAGATGAACAAAATATCCACGACGATACCTAAGCTGATTAATCTGCTCAAAACAGCTGAGCAAACTGTTAAGAAAGACAGTAAAACTGTGATGCTGGTGGACTCTGCTTCTGGTTCTCGAAAGAAGAACTAAAAGAAGAAGAAGTCCAAGAATTCAGTGGGAGGTGTAGCTAAGAAGAAGGCAAATGAGACAACACTAAAGGGTATATGCATCCATTGCAACAAGGACAAACATTGGAAGAGGAACTGCACTTATCTGGAGTCAGTAAAGCAGAAAAAGTCATTAGATGCCCCACCGTCTACTTCAGGTGAGATATTTATCATTGAGGTTAATAATATTTCTGATTATAACATTTGGGTATTAGATACCAGATGTGGCTCACACATATGTGTTGATATGTAAGGTTTTGGGGATAGTAGACCGCTCAAAAAGGGAGGGATGGACCTACATGTGGGAAATGGAGCAAGAGTTGCTACATTAGCTATAAGGACGTATGTTTTGTATCTTCCTAGTGGGCTAGAATTGATTTTGAAAAATTGCTATTATGTACCCATTGTGACTAAAAACATTGTATCTATTTCATGTCTTAATAAAGTAGGATTTCATCCAACTTTTTCAAGCAATGTTTGTTCAATTAAGTTGGATGAAATGTTGTATGGTACTGCTACATTGTGCAATGGAATTTACAGATTACATATGTCCAATCCAATTTTAAATATCAATAACAATAAAAGATAAAAATGAGATAACTTAAAATCATCTTACTTATGGCATTGTCGACTTGGCCATATAAGTGAGAAACGTTTGATTAAGCTACATAAGAATGGTAGCCTAGGGTCATTTCATTATGAATCATATGACACATGTGAATCTTGCTTATTAAGCAAGATGACTAAATTACCTTTTAACAGAAAAGGAAAACGAATGAATAAGTTATTAGACCTAATACATTCTGATGTATGTGGTCCAATGTCCATTAATGCCAGAGATGGTTTTGTGTACTTTATTACTTGTATTGATGATTATTCACAATATGGTTATGTGTATCTAATGAGATACAAATCTGAAGCGTTTGAAATGTTCAAAAAATTTAGACATGAAGTAGAGAAACAACTTAGTAGAAGCATTATGACACTTCGATCAGATCGAGGTGATTAATACTTAAACGACGAATTTCTATCTTATCTCGAAGATAATAGGATAATATCCCAGTGGACTCCACTTTACATACCACACCATAAAGGTGTGGCTGAAAGGAGAAATCGAACCTTGTTATATATGCTAAGGTCGATGGTAGGCTTAGCAGATCTACCGAAATCCTTTTTGGGTTATGCACTCAAGACTACTGTTTATGTAACAAATAGAGTCCCTTCAGAGGCAGTTGAAGTTACTCTGTATGAGATATGGACTAACAAAAGACCTACCTTTCTCATATGAAAGTTTGGGGTTGTCCGGATTATGTGAAGTGGATTCAATCAGACAAGTTTGAAGCGAGATATGATAAATGTCTGTTTAAAGGATATCCTAAAGAAACAATTGGATATCAGTTCTATAATGATTTAGAGAAAAAGGTGTTTATCTCAAAGTGTGCTGTCTTTTTAGAGAAAAAAGTTTCTTCTAAGAGAAGACAATGGGATCAAATTTGAACTTGATAATGTTTGTGATGCTCAAACAGATGTAGATCAATTGCCTAAACTAGAAATTGTTGTTAAAAGAGATGAGACAATAGTTGAATCTTTTGACACACACAATATTCATAGGTCAAGTAGGATACGCAATGTTCCAGTGAGATATGTATTTCTTGTAAGCGAATACAATGACGTATTCCTTATGGAGGATGATGAGCCTATAACCTATGAAGAGGCTTTGAAGAGTTCAGAATCCAAAAAATGGCTTTAAGCCATGAAGTCTAAAATGGATTCCATATATGTCAACCATGTATGGACTTTGGTTAACCCACCCAAAGGGTTAAAGCCCATAGGGTGCAAATGGATTTTCAAGAAGAAAATCGACATAGAAGGTAATGTGATTACCTATAAAGCGAGGCTAGTCGCTAAAGGTTATCGTCAAAGACAAGGAATTGACTATGACGAAACATTTATCCCTATAGCTATGCTTAAACCCATTAGAATACTCATAGCCATTGCTGCTCATTATGATTATGAAATATAGCAGATGGATGTGAAGACAAATTTCCTAAATGGAAACCTAGTTGAGGATATATATATGATACAACCTAAGGGTTTCGTATCCAGAGATGGTAGAAAGGTAAGCAAGCTTCAGAAATCCATTTATGGATTGAAGCAAGCATCTAGGAGTTGGAATATCCAATTTAATGAGACAATCAAAGAGTTTGGTTTCTTACAAAATCCTGACAAACCTAGTGTGTACAAGAAGGTTAGTGGGAGTGCTATCATATTCCTTGTGTTATATGTGGATGATATATTAGTTATAGGAAATGTTGTCTCAAGTTTGTAATTAGTCAAAGTTTGGTTGTCCCATAATTTTTACATGAAAGACCTTGGAGAAGCAACTTATATATTAGGAATAAAGATCTATAGAGATAGATCAAGGAAGTTTCTAAGTCTTTCACAGTTAACATATATAGACAAAGTACTAAATAGGTTTAACATGGAGCAGTCCAAGAGATGATTTCTTCCTATGACTCGTAGGATAAAACTCTCGAAATCCATATGTCCTAAAACATAAGATGAGAGGATTCACATTAGTATGATCCTGTATGCTTCGACAGTAAGATCAATCATATATGCTATATTAAGTACAAGACCCAATATATCGTATGCTTTAAGTGTTATGAGCAGATATTAATCGGATTCTGGTGAGGGTCACTGGGTGGTTGTCAAGAATATCCTAAAGTACTTGAGAAGGACTCAGGATGTATTCTTGATATATGGAAATGGACATCTTATAGTGAGTGGACATACAGATGCCAGTTTTCACTCTAACCAGGATGACTCTAAATCCCAGTCAGGTTATATTTTCACACTGAATAGTGTTGCAATCATTTGGAGGAGTTCCAAACAAGAGACAACTACAGATTTGACGATAGAGCCAGAGTATATTATAGCTGTAGAAGCAGCAAAAGAAGTTATTTGGATCAAGAAGTTCGTCATGGAACTTAGAGTGGTTCCTAGCATAGTCGACCTAATATTGTTGTACTATGACAACAATGGGCCTATTGCGCAAGCCAAAGAAAAAAGGTCTCATCAGAGGTCTAAGCACGTACTCAGGAGATATCACCTGATTAGGGAGATAATTGATAGAGGTGATGTGAAGATAGAGAGAGTGCCCACAGATCAGAACATCGCTCATCCTTTGACTAAGCCACCTCTCAAGACAAATTTTGATTTTTGTGTACTCGCCTATGGTATTAGATACAAAGGCAATTGGCTTTAGTGCAAGTAGGAAATTATTAAAGTAGTGCTTTAAAGGCAATCACCTTTAGCACTTTTGTACAAATTTTATTTTGATTAATAAAGCCAAAGACATTTTTCATTGATTTGATATTCGTTTATATATGAATTGATATTGATCTTAAATCAAATTAATGAAGTCCATGATACAAAATATAGAATGAAGGAAATCATGATGAGATCATGATAATAAGATTCCTATCATGTGCAATTATATTAGTATCTAAATAATCCTTAGTCATAGGATTAATAAGACAGGACATTATTAATCTCGACAGACTAGCACATATTATACTCCTTCATTTAATCAAGCAGTGGATCTCATAAACTGTAAGCATGAGATGTTTGGAGTTAATATGTGGATGCTTTGCTAAGGGTAGTAAGTACATCGGATGACCTGCTATGAGATGATCATATGGATGATCTATCGAACGTCAATGATTAATCTCATCATCGCAATGGTGCAAATATCCTTATACTTGAGGTACTGAAGGATATCTTGGATTTTATTTCTGTGCTTTGGCATCATTCCTTGTTACCTCAAGACAAGGTTGCTCTTAGGGTGGTGGTTGGGTATAGCTATTAGTATTAGAAGGTAATTGGATAGCCAACAAAGGAATCACCACGCCTGATAGAAGGAGATGATACTTACAACCTCTTGTCAAGGTCATTACTTGGGAGTTTCTGGCCAGAGCAATTTTGTGTCATGAAGAGAGTCTTCAATGACACATAGAGTAATAAGATCCCAGGACAAGAACTAACATCACTTGGACTAGATGTGACGTAGTCAGTCTAGTGGGAGTTGACATATAGCCTATACTTCGAACTAAGTAGGGTATAGTATGGCGAAAGGTTGAATTGCATGATAATTATCTATGGAAAGTTTCATAAGTTGGATAATTAACTATCAAAGAGTTCGTATGTTGATCTACTTATATTACAAAAAATTGGCATTATGAAACCCTTCACGATTTGATTGAATTAAGAGTTAATTCAAGTGCCTAAAATAATCGGAAACCTAAAGGTCACACGCATAAACGATCAGATGAAAAAAAAATGTGTATGGCCTAATTTAAGCCGGCCACGATCATGACTCTGGTTCATATGGCCAAAATTGTGGCCGAAGGCGAAATAAGCCATGATTATGGCCAATAAGGCCACGATCATGACAGAAGCCACAAAATCATATGTAAGTGAGTTCTTCACTTATGTACATGAGCTTCTTTCACTTCTTATACACTCAAGTGATAGAGAAAGGGTTCTGTAAGAGTTCTAGAGATAGTGAGAAGAGTTCTTAAGCTATCTTCATGCAATTTAGGCAATTGTTGTATAAATCAAAATGCATGCAAGATAACTTTGATCTATCTCCCATTTGAACATCTACTTGAATTCATCAAGTTTGATGTTCTAAAACCCTTAAATATTGTTTCATCTTCCTTCTTTGCGTGTTATTAGGTGATCAAGGAAGGGTTTAGTGTTTGTAACAACCCAAACAAGGAGAAGAAATAAGAAAGGAGGAGAAATAAAGGTAAAAATGTTTTTATATTTCATGTTCTTTACATATCCTTGCATGCATGTATGATCTTGTGGTTTTCGGGTTATCATGGTGTCAAAATCTTGATTCCGACACTTCCATTGCATACGCATGCATGTGATGTATACAACCATGGCTAACCTAACATCTTATGGTTCGGGATACAAAGGTCCTTCAATTGATGACTTAAGAGGTAAACATTAGAGTTACTCCGTTTCTAAAATTAGAAGTTATTTTGAAGAAAGATAAGTGAATTAGGCTACTTATGAATGTTCAATCATATATAATGGTTAGAAAAATAGGAGATAAGAGCCTATTATTTATTTTTATTTATTCTACAAATGGCTCTATGTTTTTGAAATCTATTGATGCATATGGCCTTATTAGGAATACCAAGACTTGCGATATTTGATGAAATTATAAATGATGTAGGGCAAAAAAACATTGTTAAGTTTATTATCGATAATGATTCCCCTTATAAAGAGGCAAGAAAAAGGTTGCAAAATAAGTATAATTCTTTTTTTTTGGACTCCTTGTGTTGCACATTGCATTGACTTAACGTTAGAGAATATAGGGGATCCTAGGTATTTTCCTATTATTAATGAGACTATGCAGAAAGCTAAAAAGTTGACTAAGTTCATCTATAATCATGCATGGGTATTGAATTTAATGAGAAAGGAACTTACCAATGGTTGAAATTTGTGTCGTTCTGCTTTGACAAGATTTGTAGCAGATTTCTTATCACTTCAGTCTTTTGTTATGATCAAGAAAGAGTTAAGGTAAATGTTTACAAGTAATAAGTAGACTGGATATCAGCATGCTAGGTCTAATACTGGAGTGGAGGTTTGTAAAATTATAATGGAAGATAGAGAATATTGGTCTGAGTTTGTGAGCCTTTGGTGAGGGTGCTTCACTTGGCTGACAATAAAGAAAAGCCAACAATGGGTTTTTTTGATGCCATGGAGAGAGCGACGAAAGCAATCAAGGCCAATCTAAAACATATGCCTTCTTTGTACACACCATATCTTTCAATTATTAATGAGAGAAGGGAAAACAACTTTCTTTTCTGTTGTTTACAGCTGGGGTGTTTTTGAATCCTAGTGTCTATTTTAGACTGGATCTTACTAAACAAGCTGAAGTTAATGGAGGAATGCTTTTAACTATTACAACAATTGTTGGCATTGACGCGATGCAAGATCTCTTAAGCTCACAAAATAGAGCTTTATAAGTTGTCTTATGGGGATTTTGGAATGTCGATTACTATTCGACAAAGAGGAAAACTTTCTCCAGGTATTAGTTGTTTCCTTTTCCTTATTTGTTGAAAATTAATTCATGTCATTTTGTTTATAACGCTACTTTTGTTATCTTACAACTTACAACTTCTCAGTGGGGTCAATTCGGAAATGGTGTTTTAGAATTTAAAAGGTTTGCAATTCAGATTTTAAGTCAATGTGTGAGTGCAATAGGTTGTGAACGAAACTATAGCACATTTGAATTTATCCACTCCAAGAAAAGGAATAAATTGGAGCATAAGGGGTCGAATGATTTGGTTTTTATTCATTACAATTTAAAGCTTCAGGAAAGGTATATTATTATCATTATTATCATTATCAATTTCGATATAATTTCATATAATTTTCTAATAATTAAATTTTATTATTTACTGGGAGTTGTAATAACACAAGTAGTTTAAATGATTCAATTTCCATTGATAATATTTATCTTTTGGCAGATTGGGTTTCTAAAAAAACAAATTTAGTAGATGTCAATGACTTGGAAGATAATCTTGGATGGGAAAACATTGACTTGGAAGATAATCTTAGAAAGGAAAGCATTGACATGTCATTTGGTGCATTAAATTTGAATGATAATGATGATGAAGCTCCTCCCAATGACGAGGATTTTATACCAAATGATAACTGAGGTCGGTGTAGTTATAGCTAGTATCCTCCTATAGACAATTGAATTTCGTTCCAGGTTTTTGTTTTTCCTTTTTTTGATTTTACTTATATTTAATGTTTATGTTAAATTCTATATATAATGTAATTGTAAATGTTTTTAGTTCAAGTTTAACTTCTACTTGATTATTTCCTGATCACGATCTTTTGTTGTAAATTGTAATAGTTTGAGAGTTGAGGATATTTATTGTTCTTTTTATTGGATGTTTTGATGTAATTATTATTTATTAAAATGATGAAATTGTATTAATGTAATATTTTAAATACTATGTATTATTCTTAATTTTATGTTTGTATGATGATGATTGTATTTTTTCATATTAATTGTGGTTATTATTTATATGTAAAATAATTAAAAATTATTGTTATTTCATATTAATGGTGATTATTATTTATTGTTATGATTTTTAGAGACATGGTTGATGTAAACTTATAAAGTATACAATACAACAGCACAATATACCAGTGGATTATTTTGCAAATTTTAAAAAAATTCAGGGACTATTTCATAAATTTAAAAAATTACCAAAACGATACCCAGTATTAACTGGTACTAGTATAGTACCGTACCAGAACCCGATTTGGTACCAAGTTTGATACGGTATTTGCAACTTTGTGTGAGATACAAATGGAGGTTTTCGCTGAGGTAGTTACCAATGATGGTGTTACCAGAGACTAGCAGCTAAAGCTCCATGCAATAAGGCTAACAGTTATAGACTGATCTTGGTGGCTGGAAAAGGTGGTCTTGCTGGCGAGAGCAGCAAGAAAGTGACCGGTGTCAACCATAGGTGGCGGTGACAGCTAGGGGTGGCTAAGGTTTCATCTTTATGAAACTAGGGTTTGTTCTTAAGGAAGATAGAAGATGTTTGGATTTGTGGATAAGTTTATCGTAGGTTTGGAATAAGCTTATCCTAAAACCAAGAATAAAGGGTGTTTGGCCACAATTTTAGACTATTCTACAATAGAAATGAGATATTCCTAACCTTTAATAAGTTTGTTTGGTAATTAGAATAGTGGAACCTAAAACCTGTATAAGAATAGTGCAATCTTGATTTGGAATACTGTATTCCAAGACTTAATAATTAAAAAAAATTAAAAGAGTTTTAAAATTTTAATTCAATTCTAAAATTAAAGTCATTATTTTTCTTAATTTGATTAAGATTAATAATTATATTAGATTAAGATTAATAATTATATTATTTCTTAATTAAATTTTAAAAAAGTGGTTTCTAAATTAAAATCAATTATATTTCAAATTGATTGAAATTAATTAATTAGACTCCTAAAAATTAAGAAAAATATTTTCTTAAATGATTAAGAAAAATGTTTCTTAATTAAATTTAGATAAATTAAAAGTGTTATTCTTATTTAGAGAATTATTATTTTATTTATTTAGAAATTGTTTATGAATAATGAGTTTCTTGATTTATCCGAAAAGAAAATATTCTTGATTAAAGTTTGAAAATTGTTTTCATTTATTAATTAAGAAAAATGACCTTTCTTTAATATTTTAAAAATATTTTCTAATTTATTAATAAAATTTCCTAATTAATTAAGAAATTAATCTCTAAATAAATAATGAAATGACTTTTTAATTAAAATTTAAAGTCTTTTATTTAATTTTGAAAGTAGTTTCCTTGGATATTAGGTAATAGTTTTCTAATTAAGGAAAAGTATTTCTAATGAGATTAGAAGTGGTTTTCTAATTGGATTAAAATGTGTCACATATATAATTTTGAAAAAAGAGTTTTTCTAAATTATAATAATTAAGAAGCACAATTTACTGAAAATTGTTTTCAATTAAATTTTATTAAAGGAGTCAATATAATTGGAATAGTTTCCAATTGGATTTGAAAATTGTTTTCAAATCAAATTGAATCTATATTTGGAATAGGACTTTAGTTTATTTAGGAATTAGTGAGTTTAACCTAACTTAATTTTTTACAGGAGTTGAATATTATTTTAGAATACGAAAATCAATAACTAGAATCAAACAAAGCTTGATGCTTTATGCATATAATTTGATTATGAGTGCATGGATTGCATACTTTATTTA
>JAOQMS010000009.1:24079436-24094246 GCA_027563885.1 Erythroxylum longipes | reverse complement strand
TTGTACTTTGTTGTGTAGTGGCTCATGATTATGTCGATATGCTTTATAATTTTGTAAATTAACTCTTTTCTGTCTTGGGGTTTGTAAATGACTTTATGTATGAACATTTTGTATTGTCGTTGAGATTGATATTCAGTTAACTCTCTGAACCTTCTATTATTTCTGTCATTCCACATAGCTTGAACACATTTAGCAACCGAAACTAGTATGATATCCATGTTATGTTTTGAAATATGTAGATGGGATAATTCTAGTAGGATCTCAGAGAGTTTGCAGTAGTTAATCCCAGGAATATATAGTCTAGATATTTTAGCCCAAATCATTGTAGAGAAATCACACTCGAAAAGGAGATGTTCTCTAGTTTCATCCTCTAGATTACATAAAATACATATCTTAGAGGAGGTTAGGAACTTCAGCCTATCCAAAGTGCTGAGTTTGTTCAACATAGTTACCCAGAGGAGGAAACTGGAATTAGGTCTAAGAACCTTGTTCCAAACTAGGGGAAACCATCCTTCTTTATTAGCTATCCCATCCCTCAACTTTTTAACTTCCTTTAAAGTTATTTCTGAAACTGGAGCCCCATTCTATAGGTAGGTGTCTCTGTTTCTGAGGCTTCTAAGGACAAGAGTCTAATCTCATCTGAAGTTAATAACTAACTTCAATTTCTAACTATTTCATGGAGCTTAGTATTAGGGTACCTCTCCAATAGGGATCTTGCCAGCTGGTTATGAATTAAAGCTCCTCGCCCTATCCAATTATCATGCCATAGGGAAATTCGTTCCCCTGTCCCTAATTGACAAGTAATGTTCTATTTAAATTCTTCCCTCATTCTTAGAATTTGGTTAAAGAACCAAGAATAATTGTCTTTGATTATTAGAGCCCAAAAACTTTGACCTTTCAATATATAGGTATGAATCCATTTGATCAACATTGATTGGTTTTCACTTAGGATTCTCTAAATCCTCTTTATCATGCGTAGTCTGTTTTTCTTGCTTATTGACTCTAACCCAATCCTCCTTCTTTTGGTTGATAGATAATCTTCCAACTAACTTTTGCTATTCCTTTCTCCCCATTTCCTTTCCCCTCATAGAAACTGCTTCATCAGCTTTTCTATAGTTTTAATAAGCCCTTTTGAGAAAAAAGGTAGGAACACTAATAGGTTTGCATGGATATGATAACTGACTTTAGAAACTGGAGTTTCCCTCCATAGGATAGGGCTTTATTAGTCCATTATCCCAATGCTTTCTAGATTTTTCTATTAAAGGGATGCATTTACAAAACCTTAGTCTCCTAGATGAAATAGGAATTCCCAAATATAGAATTGGAGGATCCTTTAATTCCATTCCTGTAGCTAGAAACAAGTCATTAGAAAGATGAGAAGCACTTTTGGAGAGAGTAAAGAAACTTTTATGGAGATTGATACCTAGACCCGACACCTCTTTAAAAGATTAAGAGTATTCATCAGAAGAGAGACTGAGTGAACACTTGCCTTGCTTAGAAGAATAGGATCATCTGCAAAACATAAGCTAGTTAGAGAAAGCTTTTTACATTTGGAATGGAATCTGAATTTAGAGTCTTTTGAAGTGTTATGCTTCAGTATTTGAGTGAGGATCTCCATGAAAATTAGGAAAAGATAAGGGGACAGAGGGTCCCCCTACCTAGGCCCTTTTTTTCCTTTAAAAATCTCCCTAGGACTCCTATTTATCAATAATCCGTAGGAAGCGGTAGTAATGCATTCTTGAATCCCCCCTATGAAGCTATGGGGGAAATTTATAGCCTCCAGGGTTCTTAGCAAAAAACTCCAGTTCACACTGTCAAAAACTTTTTGTAAATCCACTTTAATAGTATAGTTTAGAGGACTTTTCCTATAATTGTATCCTTTTAAGAGCTCTTGTACTAGGAGAATATTGTCCCTAATATCCCTACTGCTCATAAAAGCTCATTGATTCTCATTGATTGGAAAATGTAAAACCTCCTTCAATCTATTTTCCAATATCTTGTCGATGATCTGATAGAGGAAATTGGTATAAAAAATAGGTCTGAATTCACTCCATGAAGTCAGGTTGGAATTTTTAGGTATCAAACACATAAATGTCTTGTTAATTTCCTTAAGTAATACTCCTTGTAGGAAAAACTCATGCACAACCTCTTTAACCAGGCCTCCAATACAATTCTAAGCGTTTTGGTAGAAGACCTCATCCAGTCCATCAGGTCTAGGAGCCTTAGAACGATTCATATAAAAACAACCTTCTTTATTTCCTGATTCAAAACTGGCCTAATTAGCAAGGAAGCCTCATGTTGAGGAATTCTTGCTAAATCAAACTGTCCAAAATCAGCTTCAACTCTTAGTAGGGAAGCCTCTGAACCTAGAAGGTTTTTTAAAAAGTTCATTGCATCCTTTTCTATTCCATCTTTTCCATACATCATCTCTCTTGTTTCAGATTTTATGAAAGTAATCATGTTTATATTCTTTCTAGCTAATACTGTATTGAAGAAGAACTTAGTACAACTATCCCCATCCTTTATCCAACTTTGCACCTATCCCCATCCTTTATCCAACTGACTCTAGCTCTCTACTTTAATAAAGAACATTGATTATCCACCAATTGTAAGTAGTTCTTTAGGGTTTCCTTTTCAGCTATAGCTAGACTAATATCTGTAGGATTTTCGGCCAACATTTTCTGAATAACTGAGAGTTTATCTCTAGCTATTTCTAACTCTTTATAGATATTCTGACATCTCTTTGGGTTAAGGATCTTCAATTCCTTTTTGAAAGACTTGAGCTTTTGGATGCAAATGACCTATTTATCCCTAAAGAAATTACAATCAATCTCCTTCCTTATTGCTTCTTGAAAACCCTCCATATTTACCATAATTTGTTAAACCTGAAAGGGTGATGAATTTTGGTCTTAGTAAATAAATTTTTAATCCTCATAGGAGTATGGTCAGAAATTCCAAGGTCTAGAAACTTTGCTATGCTTCTTAAAAAGTATGGAGCCATTCCGCATTAACCATTTCCCGGTCCAATATTTTTCTAATGTGCCAAATAGAGCTTTGTTTATTAGACCAAGTGAATCTATGACCGTAAAATTTCAAAACTATAAGTTCCACTTCCTATATACAATGAAACATATCCAAAGAGTAGTTGAGTAAGTTACAATTTCCTTCCGCTTCCAATCTGAATAGAGTTATGTTAAAATCTCCACTACCTAACCATAGAGAATTAATCGAAGCCTTAATTCTTTGTAGAGAATTCCAAAGTTCAGTTTTTTGAAACATAATATTGAAACTACAGACAAAAGTAGCTGAAACCCTACAATTTTCCATTCTGAAGTAGATCTCAGTGTGGATAAACTGTTGACTGGAATCCAGAGCTTTCACCTCTAAAAAACCCCACCATAAGCAACAATAATCCTTCTATAGGCATGAATTTAGTGATTTGTAAGAAACTTCCATTTGCTACCCAAACAACCAAGTTTATTTAAATTAACTTCTATAATTTGGGTTTCCAAAAGACAAAAAACTGGAGGCTTTTCCTTTAGAAAAAAATCCCTTACCCCATTGAGCTTGGCAGGGTTATTTATTCCTCATACTTTCCATACAATCAGAGTCATAAGATATTACTTTTCCCTTTAGAGCCTTTCCTACTGCTTCTGTTACTTTTTCGAGAGATAACTTGATCGAATTTCTTCTCTTAAGTTACTTCATTCTGCCTTTCATCCTTCTGTTGACTTTGCTTATTCTCATTCTATTCATTCTGTGTGAGATCTAAAGCTCCTTCACTGGGATTAACTCCGCTGTTCTCCAGAACATTCTCCCCCTTGTTCATTAGTGAATTTTGTTCATAGGGTAAATTTTGAAACTTTCATTCTGACTGGACTGAGGCTGGGCTATTCTCCAACTAAGTGCTCTCCCCATTTATAGGAAACACTTTTTCAACCTGAACTTGCTCATGGTTTTCAGGTACTAGTTCCTCCTCCCCACTTTTGTTGCTGTCTCCCGAAAACTCCTTTTCTATGCCCATCACCTCCCAATAGTCACCTCCAGTAAAGACTTTCCCTGTAGGTTTCCATTTTTCCTTAAGCCTTCAGAGACAGTTTCCATTGGTAAGTTACCATAACTTATCCTCTTTAAGAGAGTGTTCATTTGCCAACACAAAGATAGGGATGTTGTCGTTCATTTCCTTAGAAATATCCATACTCACACATAACCGAGCAAATCCTATCCTTTTCCTTAATGTAGTGTTTTCATCCATACATATTGGTTTCCCTAAGTAGCTAGCTAGCATACTCAATTTTTTGGTAGTCTAATATTCTAAAGGAATGTTGTGAATATTCACACATAGAGGAATGTTCTTCATTCAGATTTTATCTAATTCCATTCCTGGTTGACAATTTTGGAGAAATAAAGGGAGTTGAGAGATGTGTCAAGGGCCCTCTTTCTATTACCTTTTGAGCTTCATTTTTTGAAGAAAAGGAGAATATCAAATTATCCTCTTCAATTAACATTACCTCCATAAGACCTTTACCTTTCTAGTTTCTTTGTGCCCATGCTTGTATCACTAGAAATGCAGGCATTTCATCTATAAAAAGCCTACTAGGGTAGCTTCCCAAGTCCTAACTCCTTCCTACAAAATGTCTAGACTAGGAGCCACTTTTAACTTCCCTTCAATCTCCACAGGAGGATTGAAAATCAAGGATGAGCCTGAGTTCTCTCCTACGACCTACTTCCACATCTTCCTAGGTCCCCTAGCAATGTCACATACGATAAGAGCAGAAAGTTTTGTGGGAAAAATCAGAGGTAGAGGGGGGGATAGATGTCAGATGGGATGGGGAAGAAGGATGGGCTGAAATAGGTTAGGGTTAGGGAGGAGAGGATGGTTTAGTGAGTGGAATCGAGGAAGAGGTTGTTTTGACTAACAAAACATCAAGGAAAGAAAAGGGTGGAGATGGTTCAGATCTGGGGTTAAGTTTTGAATGTGTGGATAGAAAGTTAGAGAGAAGCTAAAGTTTCTCTATCATCTATAGTTGACGGTTGATAGTTGATTGATAATTGATGTCTTGATTTATGTTAAATTTTTTAGTCATTCACGGAATGCATCATGTTAAATGTTAGAAAGGCATTCAATTCAAGTTTCAACTTAACTTTATGATGCATGATTTAAAAGTTAGAAGGACTTTCAAGTTTCAAATTAACTTAAAACTAACAAACTGAGAATGTAAATTAGAAAGAATTCAAAGTAAATAATTAATTGACATAATCTTAAAATTATTGAAATGGTATTTGGATATTAGGTAAATAATCAATTGAGTACAATAATAATTCGGTTGTGGTCTTATGGAAAAGTCAAATAGGAAGTTTTGTAATTGTAATTGTAATTGTAATTATCCCAAAATTAGTCCATCTCATTAAGGATTCAAGTCTCTTGCTTATCAACCTTTATTTATCTTCAAATTAGTCCATCCTATAGTCAGCTTGTGCGTTCTATTTCAAGATATTTATTAAGGGCAAGGATTTATGAAGATATGTCAATGGCAATAATCATATTCTTGAAAAAACAAGAATAAAGAGGAAATTAAAGTTAAGGATGTTTAAGTAATGACTTAAATTTTTAGATTCATTGAATCATCATCTTAAATCTTTGAATGGTACTTTGATTTTAAATTTAGCATGAATTTACTACTCTCCAATAGGAAAGTCTATCTATTTTTTAATTTTACTCTAGTTTTATGAATCTTTACTTCTTTAAGCTTAATATAAAGAGTTAAAGACATTATTTATTCCGCATTGCCTTATGAAGGACTTAACACTGCTAATGGATTAATTTCTTACAAAACTAATATCTTAATTTTTTGTTATAGATAAATGGAATGAAGTTCAACTACTCTGGATTAAACTGCTTTAGGAAGATATAATGATCCAGCTTAGGCTCATACTGCATTAGTCCCAAGTATGAAGAATCATACAATTTGCTTGTTTTGTAACAAGCATTTGAAAGTTGGAGGAATCACCCGATTGAAGAAGCATTTAGCCGGGGTTAAAGGAGATGTAGAACCTTGTTAAAAAAGTAAGTCATGATGTGAAGTGAAAAATGAAAACATTGCTTAAATAATATCAACATGAAAAAGATAGAAAGGAAAGGTTGAATTTTGAAAGTGGAAGTTCGTTTTCTGGTTTCCGTGGTGATTGTGGAAATATTAAAGGTGGTAGTGGTAGTGGTGGTAATGGTACTGGTAGTGTTCCATCCCAATCCCTTGAAGAAGTACCTAAACCTAGTGTGAGGAAGAGAAGAAGGCAGGTGACTAGTTTTTTTTCACTATGAACAACTTCTGGAGCCCAACCTTCAATTCGTAGTGGAATGAAATTAAGAGATGCAACTCATAATATTGATATAGAAGTAGCTAGATGGTGGTATGATACAAGTTCATCATTCAATTCTTTTCAATCTTATTATTATCAACCTATGATGATGCAATGGCCTCTTATGGTTCGGGATACAAAGGTCCTTTAATTAATGACTTAAGAGGTAAAATTTAGAGTTATTATGTTTCTAAAATTATAAGTTATTTGGTAGAAAGAAGAGTGAATTGGGATACTTATGGATGTTCAATCAAGTGTGATGGTCAACTCCTAGAGCCCAACCTTTAATTCGTAGTGCAATGCAATCAAGAGATGCAACTCATAATGTCAATATGGCAATAGCTAGATGATGGTATGACACAGGTTCATCATTCAATACTTCTCAGTCTTATTATTATCAACATATGATGGATGCAATAACCTTTTATAGTCCTGGATACAAAGTTCCTTTGATTGATGACTTAAGAGGTAAAATTTTATATTTCTGAAATTAGAAGTTATTTTGCAGAAAGAAGAGTGAATTAAGCTACTTATGGATGTTCAATCATGTGTGATGTTTGAACAAACAAGAGACAAGAGCCTATTATTTATTTTTTGGTTTATTCTACAAATGGCTTTATGTTTTTGAAATCTATTGATGCATCTAACCTTATTAGGAATACTGAGACTTGAGATATTTGATGAAATTATGAATGAAGTAGGTCCAGATTTATTACTAACAACGATTTCGCTTATAAAGCGGCAGGAAAAAGGTTGCAAAACAAGTATAATTCTTTTTTTTTTGGACTCATTGTGTTGCATATTGCATTGACTTAATGCTGGAGAATATAGGGGATCTTAGGTATTTTCTTATTATTGATGAGACTATAGAGAAAGCTAAAAAGGTGACCAAGTTCATCTATAATCGTGCATGGGTATTGAATTTAAAGATAAAGGAACTTACTAATGGTAGGAATTTGTGTCGTTCTACTCTGACAAGATTTGCAAAAAACTTCTTTTCACTTCAGTCTCTTGTTGTGATGAAGAAAGGGATAAGGCAAATGTTTACAAGTAATAAGTGGATTGCATCTTAGTATGCTAGGTCTAATGTTGGAGTGGAGGTTTGTAAAATTATAATGGAAGATAGAGAATTTTGGTCTCAATTCAAAAATGGTGTTCTAGAATTGAAAAGGTTTGTAGTTCAGATTTTAAGTCAATGTGTGAGTGCAATAGGCTGTGAATGAAATTGGAGCGTATTTGAATTTATCCACTCTAAGAAAAGGAATAGATTGGAGCATAAGAGGTTGGACAACTTGGTTTTTGTTTGTTAGAATTTAAAGCTTCGGGAAAGGTATGTTATTATCATTATTAATTTCAATATAATTTCTTCAAATTTTCTAATAATTAAATTTTATTGTTTACTAGGAGCTTTAATAACACAAGTAGTTCAACTGATGCAATTTCCATTGATAATATTTATCTTTTAGTGGATTGGGTTTTTGAAGAACCAAATTTGGTAGATGTCAATGATTTAGAAGATAAACTTGGATTGGAAAGAATTAACATGTCATTTGGTGCATTAAATTTGAATGATAATGATGATGAAGCTCCTCTCAATGATGAGGATTTTGTAAAAAAAGATAACTGGGGTCATTGTAGTTATACCAGGTATCCTCCTATAGACGATTGAATTTCATTCCAGTTGTTGTTTTTCCTTTTCTTTTAATTTTACTTATATTTGATGTTTATGTTAAATTCTATATGTGTAATGTAATTGTAAATGTTTTTATTTCAGGTTTAACTTCTACTTGATTGTTTCCTCATTATGAACTCTTGTTTTAAATTGTAATAATTTGAGAGTTGAGGATTTTTATTATTCTTTTTATTAGATGTTTTGATGTAATTGTTATTTACCAAAACGATGAAATTGTATTATTGTAATATTTTAAATATTTTGTATTATTATTAATTATATATTTGTATGATGATGATTGTCTTTTTTTCATATTAATTGTGGTTATTATTTATATGAAAATATTTAAAAATTATTTTTATTTCATATTAATGATGATTTTTTTTTATTGTAATTTTTGGAGACATGGTTGATGTAAACTTATAAAGTATACAGTACAACTATATAATATACCAATGGACTATTTTGCAAATTTTAAAAAATTTAGGAACTGTTTCATAAATTTAAAAAATTACCCAAAACGGTAGCTAGTATTGACTGGTATCGGTATAGTACCGTATCAGAACCCAATCTGGTAACAAGTCCGGTACGGTATTCGCAACTTTGGGTGAGACACAAATGGAGGTTTTTGCTGAGGTAGCTACCAATGATGGTGTTACCAGAGACTAGTAGCTAAAGTTCCATGCGATAAGGCTGGCAGCTATAGACTGATCTTAGTGGCTGGAAAAGGTGGTCTCGTTGGCGAGAGAAGCAAGAAAATGACCGGCGGCAACCATAGGTGGCGATGACAGCTAGGGGTGGCTAGGGTTTCATCTTTAGGATACTAGGGTTTGTTCTTAAGGAAGATAGAAGATGTTTGGATTTGTGGATAAGGTTTTCCTAGGTTTGGAATATGCTTATCCTAAAACCAAGAATAAAGGGTGTTTGGCCACATTTTTAGACTATTCTACGATAGAAATGAGATATACCTAACCTTTAATAAGTTTGTTTGGTAATTAAAATAGTGGAACCTAAAACTTGTATAAGAATAGTGCAATCTTGATTTGGAATATTGTATTCGAAGACTTAATAATAAATAAAATTTTAGAAGAGTTTTAAAATTTTAATTCAATTCTAAAATTAAAATAATTATTTCTCTTAATTTGATTAAGACTAATAATTATATTATTTCTTAATTAAATTTTAAAAAAGTGGTTTCTAAATTAAAATCAATTATATTTCAAATTGATTGAAATTAATTAATTAGACTCCTAAAAATTAAGAAAAATATTTTCTTAAACGATTAAGAAAATTTTTTCTTAATTAAATTTATTTATTTCAATTTGATTGAGATAAATTAAAAGTATTATTCTTATTTAGAGAATTATTATTTTATTTATTTAGAAATTGTTTATGAATAATGAGTTTCTTGATTTATCATAAAATAAAATTTTCTTGATTAAAGTTTGAAAATTGTTTTCATTTATTAATTGAGAAAAATGACCTTTTAGTAATATCTTAAAAATATTTTTATAATTTATTAAGAAAATTTCCTAATTAATTAAGAAATTAATCTTTAAATAAATAATGAAATGACTTTTTAATTAAAATTTAAAGTGTTTTATTTAATTTTGAAAGTAGTTTCCTTTTTATATTAGAGAATAGTTTTCTAATTAAGGAAAAGTTATTTTTAATGAGATTAGAAGTAGTTTTCTAATTGGATTAAATTGTGTCACTTATATAATTTTGAAAAAAGAGTTTTTCTAAATTATAATAATTAAGAAGCATAATTTACTGAAAATTGTTTTCAATTAAATTTTATTAAAGGAGTCAAGATAATTGGAAATAGTTTCCAGTTGGATTTGAAAATTGTTTTCAAATCAAATTGAATCTATATTTGGAATAGGAGTATAGTTTATTTAAGAATTAATAAGTTTAACCTTACTTAATTTTTTACAGGAGTTGAATATTATTTTAGACTATAAAAATCAATAACTAGAATCAAACGAAGCTTGATGCTTTATGCATATAATTTGATTATAAGTGCATGGGTTGCATACTTTATTTATATACTTTTAAAATATAATATATATATATATATATATATGCTAAATTACATGCATATAATTTGATTATATGCATTTATGTATGTGATATTATTACATGTAATTTTGTGTTTGATGAGATGAATAAAATATAAATCCCTTGTTAAAAAAATTAAGCATATGTTTTGAACATGATTCTTGCCTTCCATTTTTATAAGAATAAATTGGAGTTCTGTTTATTTTTAGAATTATTAAGCAAACTCAAAGTCGGTTTAAGCCTAATATGCCTAGTCTTATGATAGAGGGTTTTACTTAATTAAATGTGTTATTTGGATGAGCAAAATAATGGTCATATAAATTTAAAAATAGGGTTAGAAATAACATATAAGATATCTTTAATAAGATTTATCACATAACAGATCTAGGAGTCAGATGAGATGTGATTGATAAAGTTGCTATTTACGTAATTTAAGTTTTCTTGGTTTATTAAGCAAACTTAAGATCAGCTAAATTTGAATGTGATCCTAACACATTAGAAAGATTAGAGAAATCTTTCTGAATAGTAATAAAGGCTATTATTTTGAATAAAATAATAGGAGTAACCAAATACGCGATTAAAGTCTTAATCTTATTTGGTAGTCATATCATATAATCAATTACTTGCTTTTCTGACATTTTTTTCTCAGTGGAATTTCCCCTTTTTAGAATAGTTGATACTAAGTTAACGAACTAAATTTCTTGGAAATACGATTATGTTTGAGAAGAGTTCTCAAACATAGAAAAAAATTGTATGCCCATTATATGATTTTGCTATAATCCATGTTAATGGTTCAATGACAAAGTTTTAGAGATATTTCAAAATCATATAGAAGAAAAAATGTATCAACATTCTGAGTTGATTAATGTCTCATAAACTTTAACTATAACATATAAGTTGTATGTGGACACCATGATAGCAAGATGCATGAGATTGCATAAAGTATAGCTGAAAGGTATAGTACCTTAATGGAGTTGTTCCACTAAACTTAACCTACTAGAAACATAAACATGAACATCAATTAAAGGCTTTGCTATAGGATGATAATAGTTGTCATAAGAAGAAATGATTGCATGACTTTTCTTGCCTATACAAAATATGATAGATATCATATATATTTCTAGTTCATGCTTATGAGTATTTGATACTAAATTTGGATTCAACATTATTATAGTGAAAAATGAATGATAAGAAATAGACTGTTAAATAAAATTAGTTGATCCAATTTTATGTAAATAGTTTGTATATGTTATATCAAAGGACATTTATGCTTAACAGAAATGGCAAGAATAAAAAGTTGAATAACCAAAATTACTCTTTTATGCCATGGTAGTTAAATTAACATAATAAGAATCATAAAGTAACATAAAAGAAGTATATATCCTTTTGATTACAAAATGTATGAAACATGTGAAATTTTTTATGTTTAAGAATAATCAAATTAACCTTTGGTGAAAGGATGATGATGATATCAAATTGTTAAATTTACACGTGTGATGTATTGGACGTATTGAATGAAATATTGATTTAAAATTTTAAACAGTTTAAGTTGTTTAATTCTAAGTAAAATTAAACATTGAGAATGTTGAAGCACTTTGATAAGATCAATTTGGTGAGTTTTAAATTTTCAGTTATGTATAGGGAATGAGCTTCTTTAGAAAATACTTTCAAAATAAAATTTCATAAGATTGTGAATTTATGTAAGGAAAAAAATTACAATATGAGATATGTAAAAAAAATTACAATATGAGATATTGTATTATGCAATATTATTTCTTCTATAGCTATGCCTTGTTCAATGACTTATCTTCAATAGTTATAATTAAATCAATTAGTAAGATTTCATATAAGATATGAAATGTTGAGTCTTTGAAATAGTCAAAGTTAATGGTTTAAGGGTGTGATGCTTAATTGAAGTATATATTATCTATTAAGTGTATAACTAAATTAGGTAATAAAAAGTTATGAGATATCCAAAAGGTTTGATATAATCTTACAAACCTATTGAACATATTGTTTTTTAATGTATATTTATATGAGAATGGTCTTTAAGATAAGTAGTGGGAGTAAAATGAAATTTGAAAAAATCAAATCTCATAACAATACATCTAATTGAGACTAATGGCTTTGTTGATACTTTTGGTGTATAGTTGAAAGGCTATAAGACAATGAAAGATTCACTTTTATGATGAATTCAAAGAGTTTGTTTGGAGGTGATTGTAAATTTATCATGTCTATGAGAAGGTTAGTGGGAGTATGTAGAGAGAAATGCTCATAGAGAACAATAATTCATATTTTTAACTGTCGAAAATATGATTGTCTAAAACCTACTCTTGTTAGATAGAAAAGGTAATAACTTAATTGTGGGAATTAAATCTATAGAAATAGATTGTATGTTGTTTATATATTCTAAGTCCAAGTATATAGACAATATACTAAAGATGTTTAGTATTTCAGATATCTGATACTTGTGAAGTATTAAAGATATCCATTATTCTATGTATGAGTTGATATTTGAGTTCAAGGTTATCTATATATTGACTTTAGAATTAAATCCTAATTAAGGTATATTTTACTTAGAACAATATCATTTTAGGATTAGAAAGGTTCTAATGTAGCAATTGTTGCTAATTAAGCCATAATACATTTTTCATTTAATGGAAATGATTAATTGGATCAATAAGTTCTTTAATGAACATAATATAGTTCCTTGCATTGTTCAAGACAGTAATTTATTGTGGAACCTTAAAGCCATTGGACAAGTAAAATGAGCTAAGGTCCCATCAAAGATCCAAGGATGTATTTAGGTAATTTTTCTTAATTATGATCATAATTAAGATGAAAGTTGTAAGATTTAAGCAATTACTCACTATCGAGAATCTTGTAGAATTCTCTTAGTAAGCCACTGTCCTAGAATTAGCATGATCATCATATGGTGATATAGTATATGATAATTAAATGATTAGCTTAGCTCAAGTGGGAGATTATCTATTTATTCCCTACAACCAATCAATTGGTTTTAGTTTAGGAAAAAATTATTTAAAAGAATTCTTTATCGTATACACATTTAGATGTATATGATAAAGTCTATAGGATAATTATATACTGAAAACGAAATATGATGAGATTATAATTATGATATTCATATTATATTTATGTATTATTCCTAAATTGTTTCTAGTTATTATTCTATTAAGGTTGGGTATTAATAAACATACAAAGAATAACACGTTTATATTTTTTCTTATTAAGGAAGTGATCCATTTTATAGGCTAAAGTATAAAGATACTTGAACAAACATAGGGGGTGCTTATTAGAGAACAATTTCATTGAACTAACTCCACATGAGAAATCTAATTGGAATATTATTTGTATGTCTATGGAAATTGTCATTGTAATGATTGTATAAGTGATCCTTTGACTTGAAGTCTCTAAAGTTATTTTATAGGGATTGTTATGTTTTGATACTACTTATAACTTATTCTAATCATAGGTAGTTCAATCGTTAGTCATTGGATATAGCATGAACTATATAGAAGTAGTTGAGTGATCAAAATAAGATTTCACCTTGAAGTAATTAAGGGAAATATTTCCTTGTTCTCGATTAGTATTAAATTAGGAATCCTTGGCTAAGATGGAATGATGTTTCGTAAATAGTTTATAAATGTTATTAGTTAAATCAATAGCTAATGGTGGAGAAGTAATTTTATTGGACTCAAAATAAAGAAGATATTAATTCCATACTTTATGTCTATTCGAAACATTATATGGTTAAAAGATTTAATTATACAAAAATTTTGCACAAAAAGGTTAGTCAAAACCACTTTGACATTCCTACATATCTGAGAGCTCACGATGTGTTACTAGATGTTAATCTTGATCTATGAATATAAATTGTTTAATTAGAGAATTAAACAGTTTATATTTTTTGTTTATAAATTAATCCTAAATATGATTTAGGATTATAATTCGTATCTTTTGCCAACATATTTGGGAATCTAATGGGTCACTCATAAAGAACTAGTTGAAGAGAAAAAAGATATTTTAATCAAGTTGGACTTGATTTTAAAGTTTGAGCAACTTTGTAATTAAATATGAGATTTTTAACAAATAAGGATCAATATGAGATATTAGATCTTATCTGGACATAACTAACATTTAATTAGAATTACATGTAATGTTAATTAAAGTTTAATTAAAATTAGAATTTAATTTCAACTAAGTTACTA
This sequence comes from Erythroxylum longipes, assembly GCA_027563885.1. NCBI lineage: Eukaryota > Viridiplantae > Streptophyta > Magnoliopsida > Malpighiales > Erythroxylaceae > Erythroxylum > Erythroxylum longipes. Next base: position 24,079,924 of record JAOQMS010000009.1, on the reverse strand, counting down.
AAATTTATAGAACTTATCATAAATATGCTTAAGCTCTGAAGGAGCTATCACTTCTTACTTAACCTTCTTTACAATTGTTACAGAGTTATCTCAACTTGTTCAATGGATACTATTAGAGGTTAGAAATTTGTGCAGCTATAGCAGTTGAGATGAGTCATTTTCAAAAATGGTTCAAGAAATAAGACAAGAAAAGGAGATCAAACTTCAGAATGAGGTATGAATTAAAATTCATTCTTTATTAGGATTTAATTTTTAATTATTTTATATAGTTTAAGTGATCTTGGCTTTTGAAAAATGAAATACAAAAAAGTTTTGTAATTATTTCGCTACGCGCGAGATTGAATCACAACATGATTTCCCATCAGTTTTAATGCCAAATGATACATTTGTATAACATAATTATTTTATATTCTAATATTAATATAATACAATGCTAAAAATTTTGTTGAATTTTATTTTCACAACCTAATTTATATTGCATATAAATA
>JAOQMS010000009.1:24049910-24064885 GCA_027563885.1 Erythroxylum longipes | reverse complement strand
GGTTCTTTTAACCTTAAGTCACATTCCAAAAATACCCTTATGCATCTTATAACATCAATACTTTAATTTCATCTATCTATAAATTATTCCTCTAACAATACTCGAATTCATTCAAGTCATATTTACTAAAAAAAATTTCAGGGTCTAACACAATGCCCCAACCACATGTCAAAGATGTATGATGTCTTTCTTTGTAGATATGATAGAGGAAATAATGGAAGTTTTTATGGATGATTTCTCAATTTTTGGAGATTCTTTTGAAATGTGTCTAACCAATTTAGACAGAGTACTCCAAAAATGTGAAGAATCACACTTAGTGCTAAATTGAGATAAGTGTCACTTTATGGTGCAGGAGTGGAAAGTGCTCTGGCATAAAATTTTGCACCAAGGATTTGAAGTAGATAAAGCAAAAACTGAAGTTATAGAGAAACTTCCACCTCTAATCAATGTCAAGGGTCTACGTAGATTCTTAGACTATGTTGGGTTCTACCATTGCTTCATTAGGGATTTCTGGCAAATTGCAAGACCCTTGACAAACTTGTTAGTCAAGAATGTGCCTTTCCTCTTTTATAAAAACTATTTATCTGCATTTAATCAATTAAGGAGGCACTAACAATAACCCTAATCTTAACGCCACCTAATTGGATACTCCCATTCGAGGTCATGTGCGATGCGAGTGATCAGGAAATAGTTTGCATATTAGGTCAAAGGAGACACAAAAGGTTGCATGCAATATACTATGCAAACAAAACCCTTACAGGACCTCAACTTCATCACACCAATATAGAAGAGAAATTACTCACAGTGGTGTATATATATGACAAGTTTTGATCGTACCTCTTAGGTTCTAAAGTGATTGTATTCACTGATCACATTGTTTAAAAATATCTTTTTGCCAATAAGGATGTAAAAATGAGACTTATTCTATAGGTGCTACTATTACAAGAGTTTGATATAGAAGTACGAGATAGAAAAGGAGCAGAGAATGTGGTCGTAGACCACTCATGTTTGGAAGGAAGGGAATGCGAGCAAAGTGATGATATTAATGAGAACTTCCTTAATTAAACCTGATGTTACTTAACAAACTAGCAAAACCATGGTTTGCTGATATCACAAATTATGTTACTAACGGTAAACTCCCTTTTGGTATATCATATCAACAACGAAAATAGTTCTTGCATAAATGCACTCGATATCTATAGGATGAACCAATCTTGTATCAAACATATGCTGATGGTTTAGTAAGATGATGTGTTCCAAATGAAGAAATGTTGGATATATTAACATAGTGTCATAAAGCTTAATACATTGGCCACTATGGAGCAAACAAAACGACAGCTCAAGTACTCGAGTGTGGATTTTATTAGCCACATTTGTTTAGGGACGCTCAAACTTTTGTAGACAGTGTGATCGCTGTCAACAAGTAGGCAACATCTTCAAAAGAGATGAGATGCCTTTATCCAACATTTTGGAAGTTGAAGTCTTCGATGTATGGGGCATCAAATTTAAGGGGCCTTTCCTGTAATAACCTGTTTTTCCATACTAAGGGTTAGGACCCTAGACCATTGTACATGAGAAATAGCATAGAGATTTTATGAGGTTTAATACATTCACATGCATAACATGAACATATACACACATGAATTATGATTTTTTGTACACATTGCAAAGATTGTTTATGCACTTGATTGACATATTCTAGGGTATGAAAGATTTAAAATGATCATGATGTGAATTGTGAATTATTATGTCTTAAATTTTGGTTGATCAATTATAATTGGTAATTTAGAATTTATTTGCTACAATTGGGAGATTTATGAATTAATATGTACATTTGGACTAGGAAAAATGTCAAGTGGCAAGACAAATTGACACATGGTAGTAGAAATAAGTGATAATTGGCTTAGATAAATGAGTGACAAATGGCTTAGATAATTGGTGACAAATGGCTTAGAAATTGAGAGACAAACGAACTAGTTATTAAAAGACAATTGAAACCATAAGAAGAAGAAATAAGGCAAGTGACAAGTGTCACAACACTTGGTCACACACCTTAACCCATGACACTTATACAAGCCATAAACATCTTTGTCTTTCATTTTTGCTACATGCTCTTTTCTTCTTATTCTTTCTTCTCTCAACTCACGACACTCTCACCCAACCCTCAACGTTGAGTTTTGCTAAAATCTTGCACTTTACCACTTCAAGATCTCGTTGTCTTCTTCATGTTGATAAAAACCCAACCTATTCCTCCTTGAAATTATGATGATCGTGTAAGCTTGGGGGATAGGTTAACTTAAGGATTTGAGGAAGCTTTGAGCTAAACAAGTAAGTATGATGTTAATATTCATGGCTTGTTTTAATAGAAGCATTTAGGATGATTGGTTAGGGATGGATTGATATTAAAAATGGTGTTGATGATGTGTGCTGGAAGTTAATGAATAAATGGATATACTTGTGTTTTATTTTTGTGTAAATGATAAAAAATAGTTTATGAATTGTTGTATGGATGATTTTGAGTTAGAATTGAGGTGAAAATGATGAGGATTTGAGGTCTAAATGATGAATTATGAAGAAAATGTTTTGGATTTATTATGAGGGGTTAAAATTTGGAAAAATTGAAGGAGAATGGAGAGAAAATTTTTTAGATAACACATCCCATGATCGTGGGAATGCCTCTACGATCTTGGGAAGTGCATTGAAAGTGAAATCTTCTCTTTTGTGTGATCTTTGAACTAACTAATGATAAGCTACTTTACTTTGGTGCATTTAGACTTAATTAAGGTTTGAAACGAACCTAGTTTGATGCTTGATTAATTGGTTAAAGTGTTTGATATGTTTAGGTTGTTAATGGAGGTTATAACTTAAGGAATGGATTATTGATATCAATGTGTTTAAAATCTGGAAATTTATGAATGATATAGGAATGAAGGTGTTATTAGGATTACAATTGTGATCTAAAGGAATGTGAAAGGTGTATTAAGTATGAATCAATGAGAATTAGGATTTTGCGTGCTTTTATAGTGCTATAAAAGGATTGGTGAATATATAATTGATGGAACTAGAATAATCAAGTTTACTTGAGGCATAAGCCTAAGTGCAAACTAAATATATACAAGTTATAATGTTTGAATGGTAATGACTCATGTTTAAGGATACATACCCAGTGAAAGTCAATTGAGCATGCATTGATCATGATATATATTTGAAATGAAAATATCTTAAGATAAGAGAAGAAAGTGGATCTAGTACAACAGTGGATTTCCCTTTCTTTGCGCTGGTTCTGCAAAAAACTGCATGATATATATATCATGGTTGAATATTTTTATGAATGATCAAATTAGTAATGTGTGTACAATGTGTGTGTATTGCATGATTTTAGATGCACAAGTTGAACGCCATCATCTAGACATTGCCGGTTCGTTAAGGCAATAGCCAATCTGGATCGTACTGTGAGTCAACTTAGATGTTTTATCACTATGTTTGATTTGTTACTGTTTAAATTCAACTATTGAGCTGTTATTAATGTTATTTGTGATAATTCCAGACACCGATGGTCCGAGAGGTTGATATTTGAGATTGTATTGGGAGTGTTTCCTAGTTGTTTGTGAACCTGGAAAAATAAGTGTATTCAACTAAATGTTGAATGTCCGATTGAGATTTGATGAATATGTGGAAATGACTATGCATAATGAATAAAAATGATTGATAGGATATATGTGAAATGACGCATTTTATGACATTGTTACGCATGATCAGATAAAGGAGTTATGACTAGAGTGACTAGTGAAAAAGAGCTTAAAGCTCGGAATTGTGCACAAAGAGCCACTGGCTCAGTTATTAATGGGCTCGGTGTTCGCAAGGTTACACACGCTAAGTTTTAATATTTATTAACCTTGGTAAATTCTGCAAGCGCATTGGTTGTTTGCGTAGTACCTAAGGTATCGATCCCACAAGGAGGGCTAAACTAGTCCTAAAATCTAAGGTCGCACTAAACCATAATAATTCAAAAGAAATAAACTAATTCAGGAAATAAATAAATCAAACAATCAATTATGAATATTAAAATGTAGAGATATTAAAAAAATAGAAAAATCACACAACCAATCCAAAAATCAACCTAGAAACTATCAAGTGAGAGAAAGTGGATTTTAATCTGAAGCTAATGAAAATCTAACCAATTATACAATTATTGAATTAATAGGTCTAGACTATCCTAGGGTAGATTACTCTCACTCGAGTTATAATCCTTAATCCTAACTAATGATCTCTAAATTAAATTATGGAATTGTGATCTCTCGACTCACAATTTACCCACAACCTAAAATAGTTTTAAAATTGTCTATTAACCTACTAGGATTCCAGGAAGCTATAATCGATCTCGTTATACGATTCTACCTGTTTGATCCAATTTTTATCTATCAATTTATCTAACTGTCGTTAGCTCAAATTGATTATTTTCACTTGACTCACCCTCTCAGTTTATTGCCGAATTATTACGAATAGAAATTAAATTACAATTAAATCAATAATAACACAATCAATTAAACTTTATTAATCTCAAGAATTAAAAACCTGAAGGTGATTACAGACAAAACTCAACATTCAACATAATCTGTTCTCAATGAATATTACAATTTCATACATCAATAAAACTGAATAAACGGAAAATACTGTCAGGAACGGAATTGCGGAGGCGGTGACAGCAGGAAACCACTTGTTTCAGGAATTAAGTCACGTCTAGCTTCGTCTACATATCTCTCTTCCTCAATCTCTCAATTTCTCTCTAGGTTGTCTCTCGAAATTGGCTGATGTGATGGCTCTCTTACACGACTCTCCAGGCTGCTACATCTGTCTCATCATGTTATATTTATACTAAAACAGTATGAAAAATCTTAAGAAACTCGAGTTTTTGATTCAGCCTGATGCAGGCCACGATCGTGGCTAAGGCTTAAACCTTTCTGTCACGATCGTAGCCTATTGTGCACGATCGTATCCTAAATGGAAACTCTCTGTTAGGATCGTGCCCCTATGTGCACGATCGTCACCTGGTTGCTCTGGCTCGTCCTTATCTGTCACGAATGTGGACTGTTGTGCCATGATCATGGGCTATGTCTTTGGCCCGAAAATTCCTCATAACTTCTTCGTTCTTCTCCATTTACCCTAAAATACTAGTACATATATCAAGGTACCTCAAAATATAAAATTAAGCTCAAAGACTCATATTAACCCATAAAAATACTTAAACACACAAAATAACATAATTAAAACCTAAATACACAATCAACACTCAAATTCACACTAAATACATAACAAATTAAACCTTAAAACATAATGCAAATGACAACTATCAACATCCCCACAGTTAAATGTTTGCTTGTCTTTAAGTAAACAAAATAACAAACATAACAAACACGAAGCACACAATGCAAAAAATGAGACAATGGCTTCAACTTCATGAAATAAATATAATCTTGAACACAATGTGACAAGTTATATCTAATCATTAACCTGCAAAATCTATGTCTAAGGGCTTCAAACTAAATATGCAAGTTAATCGGGATCTAAGTGCTAATTCGATTACCCTTTTCAATTATACACATACATTAATAATTCTTTGGTCCTTCAGACTCTATAACTATTCTTAAGTACATTTTCATGAAAATTCAAGCTTATTACAAGTCCGGTAGGTTTTTATTAAGAACACTTTTTTTAAACCACGGATTTAGTCTTTTACTCGGAGGAAAACATTGGTGATGAATGTCGATCTGATTACTCGACTAAGTCATTCATTAACATCTTGGTTGAAACAACATTATAGCCTTTTGATGCGAAGGCACACATTTATGATGCGTGTCGATCCGGTTACTATGTTGTTTTTATTAAGAAAACACTTATTTATTTATTTATTATTGACTATCTGATTGTTTTTAGCTATTCTTTTCATGAAAAAATAGTTAAGCTACTTAAGTTAAAGGGCCTCCAATTATGAATGAATGTGACAACCTATGGTGTGCTAAATTTACACTAAGTCCTAATTAAGCCGTATATTTATCCAAAAACCCTAATTCACTAATTTTGCTAGCTAATGATCATTCACAACCTACTAGACTATGTTCAAAATTAAACAAATTTCACTCATCTACGCCATTGACACATTCAAATAGTTCGCACAATGCAACGTAATAACTATCATACGGTATGCAAAATCACATTCAAAAGCAAAAACACAGAATCCCTCCCTACACTTGAACAACACATTGTCTTGAATATGAGAAGGAGGCACACACAAACATATAATATAAGAAAAGTCAAAATAGAAATTAAAGTGACAGTAAACAAATAAAAATAAAAATAAACATAAAAACAAAATAGAACTAAAGGCTAATTTGAAAGAGAAAAATTGGGTTAAGTATAAATCCTAAGGAGATGGAGGTGCTGATGGTGTCGGAGGCGACAATTGAATGCCTTGAGACTCGAATACCGATGAATCTGTTTGATATCCCAGCTCTGGCATCCTTGTGTTCGCGCCATCTCTGTAAGTTTCTTGTTAGTATCTGTGATTGCAACTAACACCTTCTTCCAACCTTGTTCTTCTTCCTCTTCTTCCTCGGATTATTCATTGGTGGATTCCTCTTATGTCTGCCGAGGCAGTGCTAAGCTTAAACTTACCTGACCCGCCCTGATCCGAACATATGTCTTTTGGCTGATGTCCCTAAGTGTCATGTTTGTGGAATGGATGATCTTAGCCCGGAATAAGTGATGGTGATTTGGGAACTCAGGAAGGTGAACTGTTAATCCCCTCCATTCCACACTAAAATGTTCTGCAATGGCAGACACTATGTATCCCATTCTAAGATGGTTGCTCCGTTTGCACGAAGTTGCAGCACTGACATTAAGTACAGGGTGGACATGCATACTGGAATACTGTGGTCCATGTACCATAGTATAAAGAGTTCGTTGGTAGAACACTTGTTGGTTTTGGTCTTATCAAAGACCAGCTAACACATAAATTTGTGCAGCAACAAGTATTCATGGGACCGTATAATGTTGTTGTGAGCATTCTTTGCGTAGAATCGCTCAATTCCAGTAAGCGCCTGCCAGTATTGGAAAAGACGAAAGTTATCATGTTGATCGATGATGTTGGATTTGAGGAATCCACGCATCTCGCATATGATTTCAACATTCAATTCATATTCTCATCCTCCCAATCTAAACCACAATTCTTTTATATTTTTAGGGTCAAAGTTCAAGGACGTGAAAAATTTCAGTGTAAGCTCCTCATACATAGGGAATTGAAATTGAATAAATTGAGCCCACGGGATTCTCTCAACTAGGTTCTCTACCCACTCACACAATTCTAGCAAATCTAGTGTGTCAAAGTCAAAATACTTGGGAATTACAATTTGTCTAGAACGAAGGGAACAAACATGAGTACCTTCCTCCTCGGTGTAAATTGGAAAAGGTGCTCTGAAATCTGCTGCTCGATTTCTTCGTCCTTGGCCTGCACTTGTTGTCGTCCATATGGTTCCCGACGGGCTGATTGCTTAATGCGTGACATGATTTGGTAAAAATTGGGAAAAATTTAGAGCTTGAAAAATTCTAGAGAGATGTAAGAGTGTTTGAAAGCTTGAATTCTAGAGAGTTAAAATGAAAATGAAAGTGAAAGTGAAGTTAGAACCGAATATATAGGTAGTAAAAAGGGTAAAATGATAAGTTGTTTTAAAATTTTTCGCCCTTCCCTTTTCTGCATAGTCCCAGGCTACAATTGTGGCCTGCTATGCCATGATCGTGGCATACAACATACCACCTAGCGTACGCTCAATCTTAGGCCACGATCGTGACTTGATAGGCTATGGTCGTGACCGGCAACTATACACTCACTCCAAATTCCTTCTTTTATTTTTTTCCAATTTGTTTCACTTCCACGACTTGATTCTTTTCTGGCCCTTTTTCATCTCTCCTTTCATTCTTGCACAATCATCCACATATTTTCAAATTCCTCTTTTTCTTTTATTCAAAAAAAATGAATGTAATTATAAAATTTCCAACGTTCAAACAAAATTAACAAAGAACTACTTTTCCATGGGTTCCCTCCCATGCAGCGCTTCTTTTAACGTCAGTAGCTTGATGCTCCTTTACGGTCACGGTGGGTGGAATGAATGGTTCGATGGTAGCGTCTTCATTAATCTCAAAGTTTGCACTTTAGCTACCATACTGCAGTTACCACTGTCCGTACAATTTTTCTTTCCTCACGTTCTCGTTCGCGAGTGCGAGTGCCTCTTCCTAAAAGCATTCTCAGGATCTTCTATGTCCTTCCATTTGCCTCGAGGTTTGGCTTCTTTGAGATCCACTGGACGTGAGGGAGATCTGTACTCTCTTGTAGTTACCTTGAATGTCAATTTCTCCTTCCCTATTTGCAGAGTTAATTCGCCCCCATCAATATCAATAATTGAGCATGCAGTGGCCAAGAATGGTCATCCAAGAATTATCGGTGTGTTCTCATCTTTGCTGATGTCCAACATATAGAAGTCCATGGGAAAGATAAATTTACCAACCTTTAATAGCACATCTTGTATAATTCCCATTGGTCTATGTGATGTTTTATCGGCTGTCTTGACCAAAAACTTGGTGGGAATTAACTCTCTTAACCTTAATTTTAGACTGAAGGGATAGGGAATCATGTTTATGCTCATGCCCAAATCCGCGAATGCCCTGTCTATTACTAGGCTGTTGATACTATAGGGGGTGAAAACGTCCCCTGGGTCATCTTTCTTCTTTGCTATGTTAGGGTCGTCTTCCAATAGTCGCTCCTTACCTTTCTTCGTGACGGAATCCTGTAATTTCAGCTTCTTTTGTATTTGTTCCGTCACTTTCTCGACCTTGTTTGGATCAATCTCCTGTAATTTTTCCACTTCCCTGTTTGCATATAACTCCAGTTTCTACGCAATAAGGAATGGAAATACACATCGAGTTGCATTGAGAGATTCGATCAGGGGCTCAGTCGAAAGGTCTTCTTTAACCACTTGACCTTCTTCTTTATCTTCTATCTTTCCCAGTTCCTCATCCTGGGTCTAACTTATAACCATGATATGTTCCTTCGAATTTGACTCGATGTTACTTGGAAGAGTTTTAGCATTTGGAGTCGACATGGCCTCCACTAACTGGCCTACTTGGACTTCTAAATTGTGTATAGAGGAGGCATGATTCTTTGCTACTTGCTCGAATTTGCTCTCGAGTCTCCTATGTGCTTCCTCCATGCCTCTGATCTTATCCAAAATTCTGTCCAACTTTGACTCCATCGAGCTTGCTTTATCTTGTTGGAAGCTCCATTGCCCTTGAGGCCTGAACTGTCTTCCATTGTTGTTATTTGACAAGGAAAATTTAGGATGTTCTTCCACCTGGGTTTGTAAGTGTTGAAGTAGGGATTGTTTCCCCCTCCACGTCCAAATTGCACTCCCATATAGTTTACTTTCTCCTAGTTATCCTCTCTTATCAAGTAGCAATCCACAGTATCATGGTTTGTCTAACTACAGAGCTCACCCTTCAGTTGTACTGCTTTAACTTGAGCTAAGGATGATGCCCTCATATTGCTTAGTTGTTGCATCAAATTGTCGATCATCACTTGCATCTCCGTCATCTGATCGACTGCGATGATTCCCTTTTGCTCTTGAAAAGTCACAGGCTGCCTACCTCACTCACTCGTTTATAAGAAGCTGTTGCTCGCCATCTCCTTTATCAGCTCCTCTGCTTCATCAACTTTTTTTACATCAAAGATCCTCCTGACGCTGCATCAATCGTGCCTTTAGTAGGTGGGTTTACTCCGTTGCAGAATGTCTGCAGAAGGAACTCCTTGGGTAAGTTGTGGTGTGGGCACTTCCTCTGCAGGTCTTTATATCGCTCCCACGCTTCATAAATTGACTCCCCATCACCTTGTTGGAAATTGGTGATTTCCTTTATAATCTTTGTGGTTATCATTAATGGGAAGTACTTATCTAGAAAGGCACGCGCAAGATACTCCTATGTCGTGATGTTAGCAGGGCTCAGTGAATGATACCAAGCCTTTGCTCTATCTCTAAGTGTGAAAGGAAATAACCTAATCCTAACCGTGTCCTAAGACATCTGGTGATATCAAAAAGTATCACAGATCTCGAGGAAACTGACTATGTGCACGTTCGAATCCTCATTCACTAATCCGTAAAATTGCATGTTCTGTTGAAGCATGTTGAGGAGGGCTGGCTTAATTTCGAACGAGACTGCTTGAACAGGCGGTCTAGCCACTCCTTGGCTCGCTAGGTTAAACCCTAGCCTCATAAAGTGCACGAGGGTCCGTTGTTGCCGCCTAGGGTTCACTGCCTAATCATGTTCCTTTGAAATTCCTGGACCACTGTTGACTTTTCTATCTCTTCTTCTTCCTGTTGCCAAGCTTTCCTAAGGGTTCATTCTAATCGTGTGATGTCAAAATCTATTATCTCAGCTGCACGACTTGAAGCTCTTGTGACTCTTGTGTTCATGAAAGAGCACGCTTCCTAAAATGAACGAAAGAAACTAAAACAAAAATTAAAAACTACTTTAACATCTTAAACTATAAGACTAAATTGCCCTCCCTGGTAACGGCGCCAAAAACTTGTTCGCAAGGTTACATATGCTAAGTTTTAATATTTATTAACCTTGGTAAATTTCGCAAGTGCACGAGTCGTTCGCGTAGTACCAAAGGTATCGATCTCACGAGGAGGGCTAAACTAGTCCTAAAATCTAAGGTCGTACTAAACTACAATAATTTAAAAGAAATAAACTAATGCAGGAAATAAATCAATCAAGCAATCAATTATAAATATTAAAATGCAAAGATATCAACAAAATAGCAAAATCACACAACCAATCTGAAAGTCAACCTAGAAACTATCAAGCGAGAGAAAGAGGATTTTAATCCGAAGCTAATGAAAATCTAACCAATTATGAAATTATTGAATTAATGAGTTTAGACGGTCCTAGGGTAGATTACACTCTCTCAAGTTATAATCCTTAACCCTAACTAATGATCTATAAATTAAATTATGGAATTGTGATCTCTTGACTCACAATTTACCCACAACCTAAAATAGTTCTAAAATTGTCTATTAACCTATCGGGAATCTATGCTCGATCTCTCGTTACATGATTCTATGGTTTTGATCTAATTCTTATTTATCAATTTACCTAACTCTTGTTAACCCAAATTGATTATTTTCACTCGGCTCACCCTCTCAGTTTATTGCAGAATTATTACGAATAGAAATTGAATCACAATTAAATCAACAATAACAAATTCAATTAAACTTTATTAATCTCAAGAATTAAAAACCTAAAGGTGAGTATAGATAAAACTCAACATTCAACACAACCTATTCTCAACGAATATTGCAATTTCATGCGTCAATAAAATTGAATAAGCGGAAAATACTGTCAAGAATGGAATTGCGGAGGCGGCAACAGCAGGAAACCACCTGTTTCGGGAAGAATGTCGCGTCTAACTTCATCTCCGTGTGTCTCTTCCTTCGTCTCCTTCCTCAATCTTTCAATTTATCTCTATATTTTATCTCAGAATTGGCTAATGTGATAGCTCTCTTGCACGACTCTCCAGGCTGCTACATCTGTCTCATCATGTTATATTTATACTTTGGGCGCTCTAGGTTAAATTTAGGGTCGAAATGGTCTAAAAAATCTTACGAAACTTGAGTTTTTGCTTTAACTCGACGCAGGCCATGATCTTAGCCTTGCCTGCCACGCCGTGGCTAATGCCTAATCCTTTCTATCACGATTGTGGCTTGAATGGAAACTCTCTGTCACGACTGTGCCCCCATGTGCACAATCGTGGCATGTTGAATTAGAAATATAGTTGTGACATGCATGTTCCGATTGAGTGAGCACATCAAGGATGGTTAACTCATCGAGTTTGCAAACTTATCAAAATTGCAAACATTAATTTTTAGGTACAAAGGAGACTTAGCTTTTGAGGCAAACTAGTAGAAGCCTAGTTCTGTCAATTGTGAAAATCAATAATGGCTTAAAGGTCTGGCCAGCTGATATATGAGGAGTTGTAGATTGTGTTTATTTGGTTTCTCTTTTCTTATAGAACATGTTGTAAAAGAGTAGTAAACTCTTAGATGTTTTTGGTACTGTAAATATATGTATTATGTAGAGCGATGCTATAGAGTAAATTATGTTTGTGAATGATATGGGAAAAGTTGATCTTTTGACTATTTATGTTCTGTATGATGCCATAAGAAGTGAATGTGATTGTTCTAACATGCCATTTTCATAGGGTACATTTTTGAATGTCCTCTGGATATTTGGGCATGTGATCTATGGAGGTGGGGTGTTATAGTTTTTGGTATCAAAGCATGGTTTGACATCTATAGGGACATATAAGAACATTTAGATAAGATATATAGTGAAAGACTCGTAGAGTGACCATGACTACTATTTATTATAGGTCATCTGCTATAGGAGATCAAGTCGCATAGTCAGTTGACCTAGAGTCTGTAGTAGCCAATAGAGAGTGTCCAATACCTTGGTTTGATGAAATGCCTCTGAGAATTCTTGAGAGGAGAGAAAGGAGGTATGATAAACATAGGAAGCAGGGGGCTGCAGACTTCTATGGAAGTATAGACCCTGTTGAGCAGAAGGTTGGTTAGAGAGAATAGAAAGGGTATTTGATTAGATGGACTGTGAGTTAGATGAAAGGTTTGAATTCGTAGTCTTGTTACTGCAAGGCCCAGCTTATCAGTGGTGGAAGACTATTCTTGGCAGTACCACTTGACCTTGTATTTTAATGCAGGAAGACTTCCTGAGAGTATTTATAGAGAATTATAAGTAAAAGATCTACCTAGATAGGAAGATGAAGGAGTTTTTAGATCTAAAGCAGGGAATTCTCACTGTAACTGAGTATGAGATATGATTTAATGAGTTAATAGGGTATGCTGCTGCCTTGATTTTGACTGAGCAGGTTAAGTGTAGGCGGTTTGAATATAGACTGAATATGGAGATCAGGATTAGGTTAGCTATTACTAATATAAGTAGTTTTACGAAACTGCGAGCTACCTCAATCCAAATTGAACAGTTGTTGAAAGATGGACAAGGAGAGTAGAGACAAGAGTTTAGAATAAAGAGACATAGTGAGTCTCAAGTTGATTTAGTAAATGCTAGAATAGATCATCTCGACCATCGAATAGATCAAGACAGTCAGGGTTTAGACCAAGAGGCAGTTTTGCACAGGTTGGTGTGAACATTGCAGAAAGAAACATGGTGGAGAATGTTGGAAGTTATCGGGAGCTTGCCTTCATTGTGGCTCTTTCGAGCACCAGATAAGAGACTATCCTGTAACTTTCGAAGCATAGTATGGAATGAGAGGGGGATTAGTAACTAAGACTATTGTCTAGTAGAGCAGAGCTAGTGGATCAGGACAAAGAAGTTCGACAGGTCCTAATGTTAGGGCTAAGGTGCAGAGTAATCAATCGTAGTTTCAGGCCAGAATTTATGTTATTACCAAGCAGGAGGCCTAGAACTCCCCAGATGTTGTAATAGGTGTTTTATATGTCTTTAATTTTGATGCATTTGCATTGTTAGATCTAGGATCTACACATTCATTCATCACACCATATCTAGCATTTAAACTCTAGTGAGAGAGAGAGAGATGTTGAAATGTGGCTTAGAAGTGAGTATGCCGATAGGAATTACTAAAGTGATTAGAGAAGTGTGTAAAAGGTGCATGGTTCGTGTTAATTAGGCAGAGTTGGAAGCTAATCTAATTGTACTGCAATTAAATGAGATAAATCATATATTAGGTATGGATTGGCTTACTACACATAGAGCTGTGATGAACTGCTACACTAAGGAGGTGATTCTTGAATCTCCTAATCAGCCAAGATTAGTATTTCGAGGTGTTAGCCAAGCAGTGCCATCCAGATTGATTTCATTAATAAATGCTTTAAGACTGATTTGAGGTAGATGTGAGGCTTATCTAATCTATGTGACTAATACCCAAACTGAGTAGACATTACAAGATATTCTTATTGTTAGGGATTTCCTGGATGTGTTTCCCATTGAATTATCTGGTTTACCCTCAGATAGGGAGATAGAGTTTACTATTGACCTTGTTCTAAGTATTGCTCCTATATCTATTCCTCTGTATAAGATGGCACCTGTGGAACTTAAGGAACTCAAGACTTAGTTGCAAGAGTTGTTGGATAAGGGTTTTATCAGACCAAGTGTGTCACCTTGGGAAGCCCTAGTTTTATTTGTGAAGAAGACAGATGGGACCTTAAGATTGTGTATTGATTATAAACAGTTGAATTGAGTGACAGTGAAGAACAAATATCCTTTACTGAGGATAGATGATTTACTTGATCAATCACAGGGAGCTTAGGTTTTTACTAAATTGGATTTGAGATCAGGGTACTATTAGTTGAAGATAACAGAAGCTGATGTACCAAAGAGTGCATTTAGGACCAGATATGGACACTTTGAGTTTTTGGTGATGCCTTTTGGGTTAACAAATGCTCTGGAAGCTTTTATGGCGTTGATAAATAAGGTATTGCAACCTTATTCAGATGATTTTATGATTGTATTCATAGATGATAATTTAATGATTTTGAAGAGTTAAGAGGAACATTATAAGAATTTAAGGTTAGTCCTACAGATATTGAGGGAGAAGCAATTGTATGCCAAATTCAACAAGTGTAAATTTTGGATCGATCAAGTAGTATTCTTAGGTCATATAGTATCTGGATAGGGCATACAGGTAAACCCAAAGAAAGTTGAAGCAGTGATGAAGTGGGAAGCTCTGAGAAATGTGTCTGAGATTTGGAGTTTTCTTAGATTAGCAGGACACTAAACGAGGTTTGTCAAAGGGTTTTTATTGATCTCAACCCATTTAACAAAGCTTTTGAGGAAGAATGTACCATTCAGATGGACCTATGAATGCCAAAGGAATT
>JAOQMS010000009.1:24034512-24048619 GCA_027563885.1 Erythroxylum longipes | reverse complement strand
TTTTCATGCTTGAACAGACGGACAAAGCGAGAGGACAATTAAGACTATTGAGGATATGCTCAGATCTTGTATTTTGGAGTTAAAAGGAGCATGAGATCAATATGTAGCTCTTATTGAAATTGCATACATAAATCACTATCACAGTAGTATCGGTATGGCACCATATGAGGCATTATGTGGCAGAAAGTGTCATTCGCCTTTGTTTTGGGGCGAAGAGGGTCTAAGGATTGTTGAAGGCCTAGAACTGATTTAAGATACTGTTGATAAAGTTAAGCTGATCCGTAGTAGAATTAAAGTGGGTCAAGATAGACAGAAGAGTTATATGGATCAGTACTCGAGAGATATAAAGTACCAAGTGGGAGATAGGTGCTTCTGAGAGTATCTCCCGAAGAGTGCTAGGTTTAGTAAAAAGGGTAAGTTGAGCCCTAGATACATTAGTCCATATGAGAGTATTAAGAGAGTTGGACCATTGGCTTACAAGTTATCATTTCCAATAGAGATGTCTCAGATCACAATATGTCTAATGTTAGTGTGCTTAGAAGATATCTGTCAAATCTGACACATGTGTTACTGGCTCAGGAGATTGAAATTGCTAGTAATTTAAGTTATATCGATGAACCGTTTAAAATAATAGGTTAGCAGACTAAATAGTTGAGAAATCGAGGATCCCATTGGTTAAAATCCTTTTGAGGAATCATTCCAGAGAAGAAGTTACGTAGGAAACTGAGGAGAAAATGAGGAATCAGTACCCCCATCTGTTTGATCACTTAGGTAAGAATTTTGAGGAGGAAATTTCTTAAAGGGGAGAGCATTGTAATAACCTGTTTTTTCATACTAAATGTTAGGACCTTAGACCATTATACATGAGAAATAGTATGGAGATTTTATGAGGTGCATTACATTCACATGCATAATATGAACATATACACACATGAATTATGATTTTCGTACACATTGTAAACATTGTTTATGCACTCAATTGACATATTTTGGGGTACTAAAGATTTAAAATGATGGTGATGTAAATTGTGAATTATTATGTCTTTGGTTGATGGATTATACGTAACTTAGAAATTATTTTTTACAATTGGGAGATTTATGAATTAATATATATAATTTTACTAGGAAAAAGGTCAAGTGGCAAGACAAATTGACATATGACAGTAGAAATAAGTGACAATTGGCTTAGATAATTGAGTGTTAAATGGATTAGATAATTGGGTGACAAATGCCTTAGAAATTGAGAGATAAATGGGCTAGTTATTAAAGACAATTGGAACCATAAAAAGAAGAAATGTGGCAAATGACAAGTGTCACAACACTTGCCACACACCTTAACCCACGACACTCACAAAATATAAACATCTTTGTCTTTCGTTTTTGCTACATGCTCTTTTCTTCTTATTCTTTCTTCTCTCAACTCACGACACTCTCACCCATCCCTCAATGTTGAGTTTTACTAAAATCTTGCACTTTACCACTTCAAGATCTCTTTATCTTTTTCATGTTGATAAAACCATAACCTATTCCTCCTTAAAATTATGATGATCGTGTAGGCTTGGGGGCTAGGTTAACTTGAGGATTTGAGGAAGCTTTTGATCTAAAAAAGTATGATGTTAATGTTCATGGTTTGTTTTAGTATAAGCATTTATGATGATTGTTTAGGGATGGATTGGTATTGAAAATGGTGTTAATGATGTGTGCTGGAATTTGATAAATAAATGGATATACTTGTGCTCTGTTTTTGTGTAAATGATAAACAATAGTTTATTAATTGTTGTATGGATGATTTTGAGTTAGAATTGAGCTAAAAATGATGAGGAATTGAGGTCTAAATGATGAATTATAAAGAAAATGTTTTGGATTTAGTATGTAGGGGTTAAAATCTAGAAAATTTCAAGGAGAATGGAGAGAAAATTTTTCGGATAACACATCTCACGATCGTGGAGGTCATTGAAAGTGAAATCTTCTCTTTTGTGTGATCTTTGAACCAACTAAGGATAAGATAATTTACTTTCTAATTAAGGCTTGAAATGAACCTAGTTTGATTCTTGATTAATTGGTTAAAGTGTTTGATATGTTTAGGTCGTTAATTGAGGTTATAACTTAAGAGATGGATTGTTGATATCAATGTGTTTAAAATCTGGAAATTTATGAATGATATAGGAATGAAGGTGTTCTTAGGAATGCAATTGTGATCCAAAGGAATGAGTAAGGTGTATTAAGCATGAATGAATGAGAACTAAGATGTTGTGTGATTTTGTAATGCTATAAAAGGATTGGCGAATATATAATTTATGGAATTAGAATAATCAAGTGAAAGCTAGATATATACAAGTTATAATGTTTGAATGATCATGACTTATGTTTAAGGTTACATACCCGAGGAAAGTCAATTGAGTATGTATTGATCATGGCATATATATATATATATATATATGTATGTATGTATATATGTATGTATGTATGTATGTATGTATGTATGTATGTATGCCCATGGTTGAATATTTATATGAATGATCAAATTAGTAATGTGTGTGTATTGCATGATTTTTAGATGCACTAGTTGAGCGCCAGCATCCAGCCATTTCCGGTTCATCAAGGTAATAGCTAATCTAGGGCATACTGTGAGTCAACCTAGATGTTTTCTCACTATGTTTGATTTGCTCCTGTTTAAATTCAGCTGTTGAATTGTTATTAATGTGATTTGTGATAATTCTAGACATTGATGGTCTGAGAAGTTTGGTATTTGAGATTGTATTAGAAGTGTTTCCTAGTTGTATGTGAATTTAGAAAAATATGTGTACTCAACTAAATGTTGCTAGACTGAGATCCGATGAATACGTGGAAATGACTATGCACAATGAATAAATGTGATTGATAACATATTTTTGAAATGATGCATTTCATTATATTGTTATGGATGATAAGATAAAGGAGTTAGGACTAGAGTGACCCATGAAAAAGAGCATAAAGCTCAGAATTGTGCACAAAAAGCCTTAGGCTCAGTTCTTAATGAGCCCGGTATCTACAAAGGGTATGAGACAGTATGTGAAATGAGTATGATATCCACAATGGATACAAGACAATAAAAAGGCACTCGGTCACAAGAGAGTAAAAATGAAAATGGAGTCACATGAGCATTTGCATTTATATATATTTTTACATCCATCATGTGAATAATGATGAAAGATTACTGAAATGTGTTGAAATAGTGATATGCCATATTTGTGTAAATTTCCATGATATGAGTTTTTGAGATAAATGATTGGGTCACTCTAAAATGTTTGTATGAACTGTTGTAGTTCATGATGTTTTGTTGTGACTTGATGTGATACATCAGTTGAATTGGAAATATAGTTATGATATGCATGTTCTGACTGAGTGAGCACATCGAGGATGTTTCACTCACCGAGTTCACAAACTCATCAAAATTGCAAACATTGATTTTCAAGTATGCGGGAGACTTAGCTTTTGAGGAAAACTAGTAAAAGTTTAGTTTTGTCAATTGTGGAAATCAAGAATAGCTCAAAGGTCTGATCAGTTGATATCTGAGGAGTTGTAGATTATGTTTATTTAGTTTCTCTTTTCATATAGAACATTTTGTAAAAGAGTAGTATGTTAAGTTAAGAAGACTTCACATTTTATATTGATTTGTCAAATAATAATAATAAAAGAAGTGTGTGAACTATTTTGATGAGTTTGTAAAATTCGCAGATAAATGTAAGTAGCACAAATCATCAAATCAAGATGATATTCAAGAGTTGACTAAGAGAATGTGTAAAATGGATTAGACGAAGCGAAGTCATCAGACGAAGCGAAGTTATAAGACGAAGTGAAGTCATAAGAAGTATACAAATCAAATCAAGATGATATAATTGAAGAATAATCTACAATGTCAATTAGTTAGTTAGTTAGAGTTAGCTATAGGACTCAACCAATAACTGATCTCTGAAGATTCTACAAGCAGTTTTCTCAAGAAGACAGTTGGAGAATTAGACTATAAATATCAGTTGTAATCATAGCGAAAACAGCTTTCAACTTTTAACTTTCAACTCTCAACTCTTTACTTACACGAAATAATTTTATGATCAAGTGAGTATACTGTAAAAATATCTTGAGTGAAAAGAAGGAAGAAGAGAGATCAAGATCACCTGTAACGTGAGTTTAGAAAACTCAAACAATATCTTTTAAAGTGAAAGGGAAGGCTAGAGCCTGAAGAGGCTAAGATAGCAGATAAAGAATACTTTGTGAAAGAGACCTGAAGAGGCTCTGGAAGTGAGAAATAATACTTGTAAAGTTGCAAAAGATTGTGAAATCTTAGATAAACTCTGAGGAATGGACGTAGCCCAAAGGTTAAGGGTGAACCAGTATAAATCACGGTGTCATATTCTTTAACCTTTATCTCTTTAATTTCTTGTTATTAGAAGAATAGATACTATTTCCACTGTTGTATTACTTAAACAAAATAAGTGCGTTGTTTTGTAATCGTCTGAATCTTTCAAGAAAATCAAGAATTTTTTTAAAAGATTACTATCTTAAACAATTAACACAATTCAACCCCCCTTCTTGTGTATTTTACATATTATATGTGATTTCTATAATAACAAGTGATTTACTTCATAGTAAACTCTCAGACGTTTTTAGTATTGTAAATATATGTATTATGTAGGGTGGTGCTACAGAGTAAATTATGTTTGTGAATGACATGGGAATAATTGATCTTTTGACTATTTATGTTCTGAATGATGCTATAAGAATTGAATATGATTGCTCTAACATGCCATTTTCATAGGGTATGTTCTTGAATGTCCTTCAGATATTCGGGCATATGCTCTATAGAGGTGGGTGTTGCATTTCCCATCCTTTATAGGGAACACGTATATTCTGGTGGGGTGGATTATGTATCTCATTGGGCACAAGACATGGTATCTCCAAGTAATGATGGGAAAATTTTCAAGAAGTTTATCAAAAGGTTATTTAACTAATTTTGAGTGCCAAGAACTATAATAAGTGATGGAGGAGCACATTTCTGCAACAGATCTTTTGATGCTCTCCTAAAAAGATATGATGTCCATCATCGAGTCGCCACCCTTTACCACCTATAGACCAGTGGAAAAGTCAAGGTTGTAAATTGGTAACTCAAGTGTATTTTAGAAAAAATAGTAAATAGTTTGAGAAAGGACTAGGAACTGAAACTAGATGATGCCCTATGGGCTTATCGAACCACATTTAAAACTCTGATCAAAACTATCCTCTTTAAACTTGTCTATGGTAAGGCATGTCATTTTCCCCGTAGAACTAGATCATCACTCATTCTGGGCAATGAAAGTTCTTAATTTTGATTGGAACCAGTTGGGTGAAAAGCGTTTTTTGCAACTCAATAAACTCGATGAGTTTTGCCGCAATGCATTCGATAATGCCAAATTTTTTAATGAAAAGGTGAAGAAGTGGCATGATTCTCATTTGAAGCAAAAGGAATTTAAGGTTGGGCATAAGGTTTTGCTATACAATTTGAGGTTGAGACTATTTTTAGGAAAACTTTAATGACAATGAAGTGGGCCTTTAATGGTCACGCAAGTGTTTTCTCATAGAGCCCTTGAATTTGAGAAGTCAAACAAGGAGACCTTTAAGGTCAATGAGCATCTTTACAAACCATATTTTGGAGGAGTGATCTCCAAGGAAAAGGAAGTAATTTCCTTTCTTTTGAATAATTGAACACACTTGTAGGGATGCACAATAAAGCTAATAACCCTAACTTAGCATGTTTAGTAGTTAGATTTAAATTATTGTGTAATTATATTTGTTTTAAATACTATAAATAAGTCTTAATGATTTGGAATGAGTTGTATTACTAACTCTCTTAAATCAATTATAAGAAAGGAAAGCAATCTCGGTGTCAAGCATGTTTTGTTTCAACACCATCACCATCATCACCTCAATCACCACGATAGTTTCTATACTCTAACCCTTGTCTTTCGTTTTTATTTTTTATTTTCATTTTTCACATGTTTATCTTGTTTCGCTATTTTTATTCCCACCTTATGTATTGTTTGTTTGTTCTTCTCACATTGAGGACAATGTGTTATCTGATAGTAATGTTTTGTATGATGTTTTATAATTTGTTATGCATTTTGTGTTAAATTGAGTGTTGAGTGTGCATTTAGGATTTAATTAAATTAGCTTTTGTGTTTAAGTGTTTTTATGGGGTAGTTTGAATCTTTGAGCTTAAATTGTATAATTTTGAGTTACCTTGATGTGTGTGCTAGTGTTGTAGGGTAAAAAGGGAAGAACGGTGAAGATCTGAAGAGTTTCGAACTAAAAGACACAAGCCACGATCGTGCACAGTGGTCACAATCGTGACTAAAGAGGAAGAGTCAAAGGCAGCCAGGCCACGATCATGCACCAGGAGCCACGATAGTGAGAGAGAGCGTCAAGTCAGGGCACGATTGTGCACTTCAGGCCACGATCGTGACAGAAAGGTAAAAGTGCCAGCCACGATCGTGTAGTGCATAAAGCTCATACAAAAACTAGATTTTTAGGTGATTTTTACGACCGTTTTGACCCCGAGTTTGACCTAGGGCTGTTACAGAAAAAATAGAACAATACCTAGTAGCCATTAGCAGACATTGGAGAGCCGAGAGAGCTGCGCAAAAGAGAGATTCTGCTGAAAATCTAAGAGAGACCTAAATAGAGATCAGGCGATCGAGGAAGGAGACGGAGGAAGAGAGGCACAAAGACATGCTTGATGTGACGTACTTCTCGAAATAGGTGGTTTCCGTAGTCGCGACCTCTGAGATCCACTTTGACAGTACTTTCTAGTTTTTATTTCGATTTCATTGATGTATGAAACTTGGAGATTGATTAGAATATTGTTGTTGAGTGTTGATTTTTCTGTCTAAACTCACCTTCAGTTTTTATTCTTAAGATTAATAAAATTGATTTTATTATGTTATTGTTCGATTTGATTACGATTTAATTTGATTCTTCATAACTTGGCAATAAACTGAGAGGGTAAGCGAGTGAAAATCATCGATTTAGGTTAACAAGAGTTAGGTAAATCCATAATTAGGGTTAAGAATTAGAATTCGAGAGAGAGTAATTCACTTTAGGATTGTCTAGGCCCGTTTAATCAGAAATTACATAATTGGGTAGATTTTCTTTAATTTTGAATAATTTCCCCTTTCTCTCAATTGGTTACTTATAGGTTGAAATTCGGATTATTAGTGTGAGTTGGCTTTTGTTCATTCTGTTGGTGCTTTAATTTCTCATATTTGATTCTTGATTAATTTTAATTTCTGCAGTAGTTGTTTAATTAGGTATTACGAACTTAGCTACCGTTAGATTTTAGGACTAGTTACCTTTCTCGTGGGATCGACACCTTAGGTACTACGCAAACGACCTGTGCGCTTACGAAATTTACCAGGGTTATAAATAATAAAACTTAGCATGTGTAACCTCAGGTGAACAAGTTTTTGACACCGTTGTCGGGGAAGGCAATTTAGTTCTAGAGTTTAAGGCGTTAGGATAGTCTTTAATTATTTTTAGTTTTTGGTTAGTTTTACTTAGGAATCGTGCTCTTTCATGAACACAAGAGTCACAAGGGGTTCGAGTCACGTAATTGAGACGTTAAATTTGGACATAACGTGTTTAGAACGAACCTTTAGGAAAGCTTGGCAAGAAGAAGAAGAGTTCGAGAAAGCGCAAATGGCCGAGGAGTTCGAAAGAAACATGGATCAAGAAGTCAACCCTAGTAGGCAACAACAGAGGACCCTCACGGATTTTATGAAGCTAAGGTTCAATCCTACGAACCAAGGAGTGACTAGACCGCCTGTTCAAAAGGTCTCCTTTAAAATTAAGCCAGCCTTCCTAAACATGCTTCAACAGAACATTCAATTCTATAGACTTGCAAATGAAGACCCGAGTGCTCACATTGTGAGTTTTCTCAAGATTTGTGATACTTTTCGGTATCATCAGATGTCAGAAGATGTAGTGAGAATTAGGCTGTTTCCCTTTACACTTAGGGATAGAGCGAAGGCTTGGTACCATTCACTAAGCCCCGCTAACATTACGACATGGGACCAACTAGTGCGTGCCTTCCTAGATAAATACTTCCCATTAACAAAGATCACCAAAATTATTACGGAACTTACAAATTTCCAACAAGGTGACCGGGAGTCTATTTATGAAGCGTGGGAACATTACAAAGACTTATAGAGGAGATGCCCACACCACAATTTACCAAAGGAGTTCCTGCTGCAGACATTTTACAACCAAGTAAACCCACAGACTAGAGGCACCATCGATGCGGGGTCAGGAGTATGTTGAATGAGAAAGATGATTCATGAAGCAGAGGAATTAATAGAGGAGATGGCTAGCAATAGCTGTTTATGGCTAGTGAACGTAGTAAGCAACCCACTAACTTTAGTGAGCAAAAGGAAGTTGTCGCTGTCGATCAGATAACGAAGATACAAGCTAAGATCGACAACTTGACGCGATAACTCAGTAATATGAAGGCATCATCCCCTACTATAGTAAAAGTCGCGCAATGGAAGTGCGAGCTATGCGGCCAGTTGGATCATAATATGGTGGACTGCTATTTGATGAGAGAAGACAAACCGGAGCAAGTTCATTACATGAGAGCTTAATTTGGATATGGAGGGGGTAATAAGCCCTACTCCAACACATATAACCCTGGGTGGAAGAATCATCCAAACTTCTCCTGGATTAACAACAACAATGACGGGTAGTTCAGACCTTAAGGACAATCGAGCTTCCAACGGGACAAAACAAGCTCGATGGATTTGAAATTGGATATAATTTAGAAAAGCTTGGGACATTAGATGATTCACATAAGAAGTTAGAGGATAAATTTTAGCAAGTCAGTAAGAGACATGCATCTTCCATTTATAATTTAGAAGCCCAAGAGAGTCAATTGACAAATGCTTTTTCTATGTAGAAGTTGGAAAATATTTCCAGCACATTAGGACAAAAATCAAGGGAGCCGCTAAAGGTTATCACACTTCGAAGTGGAAAGGCAATTGAACCACCCACAAGGACAAGAGAGGGGCCCACCCAGTAGAGGAGAATCAAGAAAAAAAGAAGGAAGTGGACATGAGTGAATATCCTCCATATGTTGCACCTCCACCATATCAACCCAAGGTACCTTTTCCTCAACGATTGCAAAAGAAGAAGTTAGATGTACAATTTACAAAGTTCATTGAGAAGCTAAGGATGCTATAGATAAATCTCTCCTTTGTTGAGGCATTAGAACATATGCTGAAATACGTAAAATTTTTAAAGGATATATTATCTAAGAAGCGTACTTGGGAGGAAAATCAGACGGTAGCCTTGACTGGCACTTGTAGTTCAATAGTCACCAGTTAAATGCCTTCAAAATTGAAAGATCCAGGAAGTTTCACAATACCTTTTGTGGTTGGTAAAATGGAATTCACTAAGTGTTTGTATGATTTGGGAGCTAGCATCAATCTTATGCCTTTGTCAATATTCAGGAAGTTGGGACTGGGAGAGGTCAAGCTTACCTCTATGTTAATTTAATTGGCAAACCAGTCCGTTAAAAGATCGTTGGGAATAGTGGAAGTTGTATTAATGCGAGTGGACAAGTTCATTATTCCAGTAGATTTTGTGGTTATAGATTTTGAAGAAGATAAGAACTATCCACTGATCTTAGATCGACCTTTCAAGAATACGGGGAAGGCCATAATTGATATCCAAGAAGGTAAATTGACACTTCGAATAGGAGAAGATCAGGTTGAATTTAATATGAATAAGACTTTAAAGAATCCAATAACATGTAGTGCCTGCATGAAGGTCGAAATATTGGATCACCAACTGCGAGAACAAATTAAGAGTTGCATTGCAAAAGTGAAGTCTTTGGAAGCAGCGGATGATAATGAACACCAGAATCTTGAATCTACAAAAGTTGGTGAGATAGAGGGAACAGATGTTTTTAGTGCATCAAGACAAATTAGTTCGGACCGAAGCCCCCACTCCACCATCCTCAAAGAAGCCTCTATTATAACTTAAGCTTTTACCTGCACATCTCAGGTATACCTTTCTTGGTAAAGATAAAACCTTACCAATAATAATCTCCAACCTATTGAGTGAAAAATAGAAAGTAAGGTGGTGGAGGTTGTCAAGAAACAGATGACAGCTATCGGATGGAAGATTTCTGACATTTGAGGAATAAGTCCGAATGTTTGCATGCACTGAATAAATTTGGAGGATGGTTGTAAAATAGTGCAGGAGTGTCAACAGAGGTTGAACCCTAACATAAAGGAAGTAGTCAGGAAGGAACTCATTAAACTCCTTGATGCAGGGATAATTTATCTCTCTGATAGTGAGTGGGTCAGCCCGGTGCAATGCGTACCTAAAAAGGGAGGAATGATGGTGATAGAAAGTGAAAATGGAGAAGTAATTTCTACAAGAACAGTCATAGGATGGAGAGTATGTATAGATTATCGGAAGCTTAACTTAGTGACTAAGAAGGATCACTTTCCTCTTCCATTTATAGACCAGATGATAGAAAGGGTAGCTGGCCATTCGTTCTATTGTTTCTTAGATGGATACTCAGGCTATAATCAAAATTTTATCTACCCTGACGATTAGGAGAAAACCCCATTCACTTGCCCTTATAGTACGTTTGCAAATAGACGGATGCCCTCCGGACTCTGCAATGCCCCAGCCACATTTCAGAGGTGCACAATGTCAATTTTCACAGACATGATAGAAGATATAATGGAGGTATTCACGGATAACTTTTCAATCTGTGGAGACTCTTTTGAAATGTGTTTAACTAATTTGGATAGAGTTCTTCAAAGGTGTGAAGAATCACATCTGGAGCTGAATGGAAGAAATGCCATTTCATGGTATAAGAAGGGATAGTGCTAGGTCATAAAATCTCACATCAAGGGTTCGAAGTTGATAGAGAAAAGACAGAGGTGATAGAAACGCTTCCACCACCAAGTAATGTAAAAGGTGTGCGAGGATTCTTAGGTCATGCTGGGTTCTACCGACACTTCATCAAGGATTTCTCACAAATTGCAAGACCTTTAACAAACCTCTTAGTCAATGATGTACCCTTCGTGTTTGATGATAAGTGTATGTCTACATTCAATACCCTAAAGAAGGCATTAATTTCAGCACCAATTTTATCACCACCAGACTGGACGTTGCCATTTGAAGTGATTTGTGATGCAGTGATCAGGCCATAGGTTGCATTTTGGGTCAACAGAAAGACAAGAAGTTGCATGCTATCTACTATGCTAGTAAGACTCTTGTAGGAACCCAACTGAATTATACCACTACGGAAAGGAATTATTCATAGTAATGTGTGCATGTGATAAGTTTCGTCAAGACCTTTTGGGATCAAAGGTGATTGTATTCACCGACCACGCAGCACTAAACTACCTTTTCAACAAGAAAGATGCAAAACCTAGGTTAATTCGATGGGTGTTACTTTTGTAAGAATTTGATTTAGAAGTCAGAGAAATAAAGGGAGCTGAAAATGTGGTAGCTGATCACCTATCCAGACTTAAGGGAGGAGAATACAAGCCAATTAATGATATTATCGAGAATTTCTCCGATGAAACGTTGATGTTACTTGAGAGCTTGACTACACCATGATTTACAGATATCACCAATTATGTGGAAAGTGGTAAACTTCCCTAAGATCTCTCCTACCAGCAACGGAAGAAGTTCTTACATAATTGTCACCACTGTATATGGGATGAACCAACCTTATATAGAACTTTTGTTGATGGGTTAATGCAACGTTGTGTTTTGGATGAGGAAATGTTAAACATCCAGAAGCAATGTCATGAAGGTCAATATATTGGACATTATGGAGCCAACAAAACGGCGGCTTGGATACTTGAAAGTGAATTTTATTGGCCACAACTATTTGAGGATGCACAAACCTATATAGTACAATGTGATCGATGCCAGAGGATAGGTAGCATATCTAAGAGGGATGAGATGCCATTATCAAATATTCAAGAGGTAGAGGTCTTCGATGTTTGGGGCATTGACTTTATGGCCATTTCCATTTTCTATGGGGAACATGTACATTCTGGTGGGAGTTGATTATATCGCACGATGGGCCGAAGCGATAGCATCGCTGAACAATGATGGGAAGGTGGTACAAAAATTCATTAAATGGATATTTAATCGGTTTGGAGTGCCGTGTACAGTAATAAGTGATGGAGGCACACATTTTTGCAACAGATCCTTTGATGCCCTCCTAAAACGATACAAAGTACGCCACCGAGTGGCTACACCTTACCATCCGCAAACTAGTGGCCAAGTGGAAGTTGTCAATCGAGAGCTAAAACAAATTCTAGAAAAGATAGTGAACAATTCCTAAAAAGATTGGGCAGTAAAGCTGCATGATGCTTTATGGGCCTATAGGTCAGCTTTTAAGACACCTATTGGAATAACTCCGTACGGACTCGTGTACAAGAAAGCATGTCATGTACCGGTCGAACAAGATCATCGAGCATACTAGGCAATCAAAGCAGATTGGAAGCAAGCTGGCGAGAAGAGACTCCTACAACTGGACAAGCTCGAAGAGTTTCGTTTTAATGCCTCTGAGAATGCCAAACTCTACAAAGAAAAGGTTAAGAAATGGCATGGCGCTCATCTCAAACAAAAGGATTTCAAAGTAGGGGACATCGTTCTACTATATAATTCCCAGTTAAGATTATTTCTAGGGAAGTTGAAGTCTAGATGGAGTGGCCCATTCACGGTCATTCAAGTTTTTAATTATGGAGCTCTTAAATTGGAAAATGCTAATAAAGAGAATTTTAAAGTCAATGGGCACCGGAGTAAGCTATATTTTTTAGGAGCATTTCCCACAAATACGTAAGTGATTTCCTTATTGCCGACTACTTGAAAATGCCTCCTGATTTAAAGGTCAAGCCAAGGACAATAAACGAGCAAGTAGTTAGATTTTGTTTGAAAATGTTAGTGATAGTAGTTTTTTTTTAATTTCTATATACTGTCGGTATTTCAAAGTTCAAGGGATTCAACTACCACCTCCCACACCCTCAGCACCCCTATCTCCTTAGGATCCAAATCTAACCCATAATTTTTTATCCATTTCTGTTTTGTTTTGTGTTGTTTATTTTTTGATTATTTTTATTTTTACTTTTATTTTTATTTTTATCGTTAAGTTTATCTGTTCTTTGTTAGTTAAATTTTTGTTTTCACATTTCATTTATGTATTTGTCATGTGTGTTTCCTTCTCACATTGACGACGATGTGTTGTTCAAGTATGGGGAGAGATTTTGTGTTTTTCTTTTATACGTGAAATTTTCATATTGTATGATAGTATTAGGTTGCATGGTGAGAGGTGTGTGAATTTGTCAATGGCGTAGATTGAGTGAATTTTTTAAATTTTGGACATGGTTTATTAGATTGTGAACAATCATTAACCTATAAAATTAGTGAATTAGGGGGGCCTTTAGGATAAATATACAACCTAATTAGGACATAGTGTAAATTTAGCACCTTATAGATTGTCACATTCATTCATAATTTGAGGCCTTTTAGGTTAAGTAGCTCAACTAGTATTTTTCATGGAAACGAATAGCTAAAAGCAACAAGGTAGGTTAAAAAAAGTGTTTAATTCAATAATCATTATTCCGCTGACCTTCAAGTTATGAATAGAGTTGGTAGCCAGTTGAAAACGTGATGTAGTTGAGTAACTGGATCAACACGTATCACAAATGTATGCCTTCGCGTAAAAAGGCTATAATGTATTTTCAACCAAGCTATTAATAAATGACTTAGTTGAATAATCGGATCGACATTCATCACAAATGTTTGTCTCCAAGTAAAAGGCTAAGTCCCGGGTTAAATAATAGAAAAAAATAATGTTTAAATAAAAACCTATCAGACTTGTAATAGGCTTGAAGTTTCATGGAACTATACCGAGGAACAATTACTGAGTCTGAGGGACCGAAAAATTATTAATGTGTGTGCACAATTGAAATAGGTAAATAGGTTAACACTTGGTCTTGAGTCAGTTATATATTTAGTTCAAAGTCCCTAGACACATATTTTGCATGTTAATGTGTAACATCCC
>JAOQMS010000009.1:24022161-24034412 GCA_027563885.1 Erythroxylum longipes | reverse complement strand
TAGTTGCATACAAGTAAAAGCGCAACTACTAACTAACAAAAGAACACGAAGAATAAGCAAAAATAAAAAGGAAAGAACACATATAGAAAAATCATAGAAAGAAAGCACTAAGGTGAAGCATACCTAATCTCATTAGTATTAGGATATAAGAACCACAACTAACGGAATCTACTTGATCATAGTCAATATAATTTGTAATCTCATTTAACCTGTATGGCATCACAAAGAATATAGAAACAGCTGATATCTTCCTGACTATGATATGAACCGATAGTAGAGACGACCATTGAAAACAATAACACATTGAAAACAGTCGATATCAAATAACATAAGTAGAGACGACGATTGAAAACAAATAATCATCAAAAGCAGATATGAACCAGTAGTTGATAATTAGTAATAGATCCAATATCACAACCACACTCTAACACAGAAAATCCAATCCTCGGATTGAAAGCTAGCATCTTTCTCAAACAATAACACAAAAATCAATCCGAAACACGCAAAAACAGATGCAGGACATATAGAAAATAGATAGACGCATCAAATGGATCTAGATCCAAAATGGGCAACGACGGAAACCTTCAAAGGAGGAGTGCCGCCATGAGGTCGCAAATGAGAGAGATTGCCAAAGCAAAAGAAGACGACGAAAAACCCAAATCTTCATATAATGAATCAGAGATAGAAACACAGGCGAACATTTCTTACCTATAACTCAGTAAATACCTTTAAAAATAGAAAATGTTAACACACAAGAAATGCCATAAAAACATGAAGCCAGGGATGACATAAAGCAATCAAGAGATGACATTTTTGCTCTTGCTTTCTTAAATCTGACACCTTTGACTTCTCTCTTATGTCTTCCTCTTGAGCCAAAACATATCAGAAATATGACCTTTAAATCTCCCTATGAAACTTACTTAGCAGAAGAGTTTTGCAGAATACAAAGTCTGATAAACAAACAAACAAACAAGTGAATCGATTAATAAATCAAAGGAAACAGATCTCTTATCCATAGATCAATTTGGTCTACGAAATGCACAAAACTTATGAAGGTGAAGAGACGAAGAATCTTAGAATAAGCTATGAACTAAGTAATGGGAAAAAACAAGGGACAAAATGAAAGTACCTTCATTGTGATCTCTGGTTTCTGTGGCCTACTAGCACCCCAGAGGATTAGCGAAAACAGAGAGAATAGAAAATGAAAAGGGAAACTAAACAAAGGGTGAACTAATCAACTCTTTCCAACTTTCGTAAGAGTATTATACAGAAAAGCCTCCATTGAACAGTATAGAATCATTTTCAACCATCTCCAGAACCTTAGAATCTTTGAAGAAATCTTAACTTTGAGAAGATTAGAAGCTGCTGATATTGGAAATAAGGGGCAATATAAGAAGAAATGGAAGAGAAAGCTGAAAACAATAATCAAACACATGTTTACTAACTTGTAACAAAATGTAGAACAACAATAACAACACATGTATAGCATTCATTTGTAAAGTTCCAAACTTGGAAAACTTTTATCTGCCAAAAGCTCAGATCTACAAGATACTTATCAAAATCGACCTACACCCAACCAGGTTAAAACAGAGATAGCAGCAGACAGATGCCCAGTTTAACTGATAAGTAGGTTTCCATAAAAGCAACTTTAAGCTCCTCAAGAGCAACCAGAAACCAGCATTTTCGAAACAAAAGGACTTAACGAGTGAGATGTATGCCAAAGAAACCAAAAAGCAAGCATTACTACAACTAAACAAGTATATGCAACCAACATATTCAAAAAATAAAGAGAAGCTTTTATGGCTTCATGAAGGGCGAAAAAAAAACATAAATTTTGCTGTCAAAATCCAAACTTTGGAACTCAAAACCAACCTTAGAAACGAAAGAATCAAATGAGGACTACCCCGTTACAGAAAAACGCGAAAGGAACCAAATGTAAGACAGAAATCATGTCAGAATCACTCTTACCTTAAATGGTCAAACTGAGGGTGAAGGAGCAGCAGGCAGAACTTTCTCTGCACACAAAACCTGGAGTGAAAAATCTGCATCAGGTTTCGAGTCAGACACCATATCCTCATCGGAGAATCGCCGTACACGTCGAGTGAAGTCACAACGTGCTTGTTCCTATAAATCTTGTTCCTATTATTTATATGCACATATGAAGAAAAAACTCATGAGTGTGCCATGAACATGTTATAATATTAATATTATTAAATAATCCGAGTTAAGAAAAAATTGTCTCGCGGGTGTGACATCTTAATTAAATGCACCCCTGTGACTTAATTAGTCACGGACGTGAATATTCAACAAAAATTTAAGTTGAATTATCAAATAATAATTAATAATTCTCATTTAATTTCCAGATTTTAATTTTTAGATTTAAAATGAAATCATCTCTCAACCACGCCGGTGACTTTTTGTTCATATGTACATACTATATTATAATTAACCAATCAATTAATTATCATTTAATTAATGAATTAAATAATGAATTATTAATTAATTGATATTATTATTATTATTGTTGTTGTTGTTGTTGTTGTTATTGTTGTTAATTGTCAAGTTATAATTTTTGTTATGATATTTATTTTAATATGCAAGAAGAATATCTCTCTGTCACGATCGTGCACAGGCACGATCATGCAACTGAAGCTAACTATCTTTTTGTCACGATCGTGCAGCTACAGATGAGGTCAAGTGTAGATACTGACTAGGACGAATACACATTTTTTTGATAATATTATTCAATTATTAATTTAGTTTTAATTGTGTCATTTTTTATTAATATTAATTGGTTATATATATATAGTTAATATTTGCATGTCACGGGTGTGACATATTTAGTCACACCCGGGACAAAGATATAATTTTAGTTAATTAAAATTTTCTTATATTATTATAAACAATTTTGTTTATTGATTAATTATAATATGTTGGGTATATATGCACGTCTTTAATCCTAAAGTTTCTAACTTTTTTAATTTTTATTTTTAATTTTAATTTTTTATAAAATTAATAATAACATAATTATAATTTAATTTAATTTTTAATTAAAGTAAAAAATTAAATTTAAAATTAAATTATACCAATATTAAGTATATATAATAATAATAATAATAATAATAATAATAATAATAATAATAATAATAATAATAAGAATAATAATTGCATGTCACGGGTATGACATGTTCAGTCACACCGGTGACAAATATATATATAAAGTAAATAGTTTGTCTTTAAGTTAATTTACACAAATAATAATAAGAAGATAGTTTTTTAGGTCAACTTTTAAAAGTAATTATAGATTGTTCATGCATAACTTTTCAACCCGACACTTTTCTTTATTTATTTTTAATTAAATATAATTAAATTATAATTAATTAATTAAAATATAATTAGCGTATATATATTTTTAATTTTAATTAAATATAATTTATATATAATTAATTGACTAATTAAAATATAATTAATAGATTGATTAATTAAAATATAACTAATTAATTGATTAAAATATAATTAAATGTTATTATTTATTATTAGTTATTTGCTAAGTTAATTAAGTCTATGTTACGCCTGTGACAAATATATATTTTTTCATTTCTTAATTAAATGTGCTTAAAATATAGTTAATTAATTAATTAAAATATAGTTACTAATAATTAAAATATAATTAATTAATTAATTATTAACAATTAATTATTCCTTATGTTATTATTAATGCATAGGACAAATTTTTTTCATTTTTAATTAAATATGCTTAAATTATAATTAATTAATTAAAATATAACTAATTAATTAATTAAAATATAATTACATATAATTAAAATATAATTAATTAATTAAAATATAATTAATTAATTGATTAATTAATTATTAACAATTGTCAGAGCCATGGCTCATAACTTAAATTATCATCATCACTCAGTCTGAAATTCCGCGTTAAAAAGAGGTCTGGGGAGATGTGACAGTACGTAGCCTTATCCTATAGAGTAAAGAGGTTGTTTCCGGTAAACCCACATATGAATATGACAATGAATGAAAAAAAGTACGTAGTATAGTAATAATACAACAAAAAACTACAAATAATTGATGCATGTTAAAAAGAGTAAATAAATAAAACTAAAATAAATAAATAATTCATTTATTTTATTCAAATAAGCATAAAAAAGTCACAAAATAACTAAATACATTTAAAAATACTTAGAATATAGTAATAATAAATAATTAAAATAAAATAATAACTTAAAAAATAAATAAATAAATAAAATAAAAATGTAGCAGCATAGTAACAGATTATCAAAAAGATGTTCAACTTGTCAACAAGATGGACTTATCAAAAAATTCACATACAAAATAGAACTTGCAAACAGTGACAATAAAGATGCATTCAAGAGTTAAAACCTAAAAGCAGTAGTCATGATATATATAGCATCAAAGATAAAAAAATTAGAAGGAGACAGATATACCGTTACTCCTTTACAAACACAAAACTTGATATTGAGAATAGGACTAGAATCAGAGATGATCACACTCCTAGAACTTGAATATTTTACACAAATAAGTTACAGAAATAATAATAAGAAGATAGTTTTTACCTCAACTTTTAAAAGTAATTATAATTTGTTTATGCAATAACTTTTCAACCTAACACTTTTCTTTTTTCAATTTTAATTAAATATAATTAATTAGTTAATTAAAATATAATTAGCGCATATATATTTTGTAATTTTTAATTAAATATAATTTATATATAATTAATTGACTAATTAAAATACAATTAATAGATTGATTAATTAAAATATAATTAACTAATTAATAAATTAAAATATAATTAAATGTTATTATTCATTATTAGTTATTTGTTACGTTAATTAAGTCTAAGAGTCAAATATATATATTTTCATTTCTTAATTAAATATACTTAAAATAAAATTAATTAATTAATTAAATAAAATATAGTTAATAATAATTAACATATAATTAGTTAATTGATTTATTAAAAATAATTAATTGATAAATGAATTATTAATTGCTAACAATTAATTTTACTTATGTTATTATTAATGCCTGTGACAATTTTTCATTTTTTAATTAAATATACTTAAAATATAATTAATTAATTAAAATATAACTAATTAATTAATTAAAATATAATGACATATAATTAAAATATAAACAATTAATTAAAATATAATTAATTAATTGATATATTTATTTATTTATTTATTGAAATATGATTAATTAATTATTAAGAACTAATTATTACTTATGTCATTATTAATTATTTACTATTCTTAAGTATATACTGACCGTACATGTTATTATTAATTATTAACATTATTAATAATTTTTAATTATTTAATGATAATGTAATTTTTAATTTTTAATTATTACTTATGTTATTATTAATTATTAATTATTATTAAGTATATAATACTTAACAATTATTATTAATAATAACATTCGCGCATGTTATCACTGATTTCTAAATTTTATTAATTAATTATTAATTGATGCTTATTATTAATTAATTATTATAACTTTATACTAAGCAGAAACATTATCTCTGAAAAGGTAAATGTCTTATTTAGTTTATTAATGTTTGAAAAAGAGGAGAGAGGAGAGGTAAAATTTTAATAATTAAAATAAAAAAAATAATTAATTTTTTCAATATAAGTGCACGGGCGTGACTTAAGTGCAGGCCCCAAACTTATGCAAATTTTTTGTTTTAATTTTATTTTTAAAAATTATTAATAATAACATAATTATATTTTAATTATATTGTTTTTTTTTACTTTTATCATTTTTTATTTATCTAAAAAATTAAATTTAAAATAATACAAAAACAAAAATTAAAATTTTTCAGGAATTTTGTTTTTAATTTATATAATTTTATTTTGTATTTTATTTAAAAATAAAGTAAATTAAATATAAAATTAATTTATTACTTTAATAAAATTTAATTATAATCAAATTTATAATTTAAATTTTTATTAATTTTTAAAAAATAAAAAATTAAAAGAAAGATAAAAAGGTTGGAAGCTTTTTAAATTTAAATTTAATTTTTTACTTTAATTAAAATTAAATTAAATTAAATAATAATAATTTAATTTATTATTAATTTAATAAATAATTAAATTAGAAAGAAAAATAAAAAAAGTTTGGTAGCTTCAGTAGTGAACCATCGTGCACTCCTATTATTGAAGGTCAGGGCACGATCGTGCCAGCACACAACCGTGCACTCCTAATGTCTCACTCAAACTTATAAAAATCATACCTCTCAATTTTGATGTAAAAAAAATGCAAACTTTATACCATTAAAAAGCTAAGAGGATAAGACATAACTTTTATAAACACAACTTTATCTGATTCAGCCTATATCAATACAATTTATTCATTGAATTTAGGATAAACAAAAATATGTCACAAATTGTCACAACCGTGACTTAGCTTAAATATTTTATACAAATAAGTTACAGAAATAATAATAAGAAGATAGTTTTTTACGTCAATTTTTAAAAGTAATTATAATTTGTTCATGTAATAACTTTTCAACCTAACACTTTTCTTTTTTCATTTTTTAATGAAATACAATTAAATTATAATTAATTAATTAATTAAAATATAATTAGTGCATATATTTTTTGTCATTTTTAATTAAATATAATCTATATATAATTAATTGATTAATTAAAATATAATTAATTAAAATATAGTTAAATGTTATTATTCATTATTAGTTATTTGTTAAATTAATTAAGACTAAGAGTCACAGGCATGACTTAAGTATCACGCCCGTGATAAATATATATTTTTTCATTTCTTAATTAAATATACTTAAAATATAGTTAATTAATTAATTAAAATATAATTAATAATAATTAAAATATAATTAATTGATTTATTTATTAAAATATATTAATTAATTAATTATTAATTATTAACAATTAATTATTGCTTATGTTATTATTAATGCCTGTGACAATTTTTTTCATTTTTAAATTAAATATACTTAAATTATAATTAATTAATTAAAATATAACTAATTAATTAATTAAAATATAATTACATATAATTAAAATATAATCAATTAATTAAAATATAATTAATTAACTGATTTATTAAAATATGATTAATTGGTTAATTAATTATTAAGAATTAATTATTACTTATGTTATTATTAATTATTTACTATTCTTAAGTATATAATGAACGTACATGTTATTATTAATTATTAACATTATTAATAATTTTTAATTATTTATTGATAATATAATTCTTAATTTTAAAATTTTAATTATTACTTATGTTATTGTCAATTATTAATTATTATTAAGTATATACTACTTAAAAATTATTATTAATAATAACATTTGGCATGCTATTACTAATTTTAAAATTTTATTAATTAATTATTAATTGATGCTTATTATTAATTAATTATTATAAATTTATACTAAGCAGAATGAGTTTTTTGTCCTTCTCTTCACATGTCCTAAATTGAATGGTCCCAATTTATGCTCCAATTTATTCCATTAACCTTTAAATAGTAGGCATAAATTGGTGTATACTTGACTTGACTTAATGTATTGTTACTCATATTTATAATTTAGTATTGTGAAAAAGTGGAGTATTATAAAAAATAACAAATTAAACAGTACCTAATCTTTTTCTATTTTTCAATGTAGTTTTAAACTTTTCAAAATCTTAAAGATATGCCTTTTTAAAATATAAATTATTAAATTAAAATTTTTTAATTTTTGATATTAAATAAAATTTTATGAGGTTAAATCTTTTTAATTATATTATCTTTATTATAAAATTATTAGATGTATTATAAAAATTTTAAAAAATTGATAGTCCTACAAAATTGTTAACCAATTTCTAATATGTTCTATCTCATCTCATCTACAATTTTAAATGAGACAGGTCTCATCTCATCTACACATTTAAATAAGATGAGATGACATGGTAGAATTGGATATAGAGGCTGAGGATCTCATCCTGCAAAATTCTAATACGGGTCCCTACTGGATGCGTGTCTTAGATAAAGCCTATAATAGCGCCAAAGCCTCACTAGTGGAGCAGAGCAGAACAAAGCAGAGAGAGATAAAGTGTTTGTGAGGGAACAGAATCCAAGAGATTAGTTAAGTTAAAAATCACAAGCGGTCCTACTAACCACATGTTGCTGTGTTTTGCCCTTTTTACTTTGGCTCTAGCCTTTGCATTTTCACATTATAGGAACCAGATCGGTCAAGACCGGACTAAATCGAACCACCTGAGATAAAATATTTTCGTAAAAAGCACATTGACTATATTTCATATTACCTCCCAAGATCTCAATTATCGAAACCAGTACCATCAGTGGATAAATCAGCGGAAGCAGCTCAGGCATAGAACAATACAAGACCCTGCCTGATTGTTTTTATGTAAAGTTGATATTACAGTCAAAGTTTGATTTTTTATCATGAACGTCGTCGTCATCCTAAAAGTTTTAAAATGTCAATTAAACCAATTCTATTTATTTATTCAATTATTTTAATTTTATTTACAAACTTTTTTAGCATATCAGTTTTACATATCTATTCTTTTAACCTGCATCATTTTTTTTCATTGTCACTTTGAATGCGGGTCTATCGGAAACAACCTCTCTACTCTGTAGGGGTAAAGTTGTGTACTATCAAACTTCCTCAGAACCCACTTTATTCCGAAATTTCGGACTGGGTGCGATGATGATGAAGAGAATTGAATGCTGGAAAAATGATCCTTGTATGATAATTTTTGGTTTGGTATTGATGTGTGGAAGATATTGATTTGCAAGTTATTTAATGAATGATTTTTGAATTGATTTTAGACATGAATTTGATGCAGAATTGAAGCATGAATAAGGTGGAATTGAAGTGGAATTGATGAACTATGGTAAAGGGGTGTTGGAGGTGTAAGACGTGAGTTATTTGTAAAGGTTTCACTAAACAGACCTTGGTATTTTAGCCATAACTTGACCTGTAGATATCCAAATGGGGTGATTTTAATTGTAGGTTAAACTAAATATATATTTCTTCAATTTTTATATGGGAATAAAATTTTATTTCTGTCTCTAAGGTTATGAAATTTGGCTTCAAGTTGAGTTTTGGTTACTATCACTATTTGAGAATAGTCTATGGTATTTTGGGTATAACTCTAAGAATAACGAACCAAATTGTATTAACTTTAGTTCATTAGAAACTTAAGACATAGAGGAACATTTTTTAGAAGAACATATTGCTTAGAAACCTCAGTTTCTATGTCAGAATGACCATACAAAACTGACCCATAACCTATCATGAGAAAATATGGAAAATGTGTAGGAAATGGCAAGGCCACGATCGTGGCACCCGTCCCACAATTGTGGGTAGATGAAGTAGCTTCAGTCATGATGGGCAGTACTTAGGGAGTACAAATGTTAGTTTTAGACAAATTTTGGACTATATAAGGTTAAGGTACTACATTATGGTCTAAATGGACTTAATTGAGGTTGAAAATGAACCTAAATGATTTGAGTAGAAGTTAATCTAGTTATGGATTATTAATTGAGGTAATAACTTAAAGAATATGTGATTGTTTAATAATGTGTCTAATGTTAAAATGTATGATACATTCAAGATGAATGTGTTATTAAGAATATAAATGTGTTCCAAGGGTTTTATATGATGTGAATTAGATATGGATGTTTGTGAATTGGAAATTTCTATGATGTTATGTAATATATAATGACTTAATGTTTCATTGACATATTGATGCAAATTTTTATGTTTATGAGACATATTGAGTTTGATCAAAAGGGAGTGAATATATGTTCAATTTGAGAAAAATGTAATAAAAACATATGTTATGCACTACATCTTTTGCATGTGATTCTGAAACTTGAAGTGGTTTGGTTTTTTTATACTGCCAAATCTAAGTCGTGGGTAAATAGGCATGCCTAGAAGGATCTGCAGCTGCTCCTGTGACACTTTGGTGTCTCCTGATATTGACACTTCGGTGTCTCCTGATAATGATACTTGGGTGTCTGAGATATAAGTCTCTTCTGTTCTAGTCTCGTTACCCACTTCTGTATAAAAGATAGGCAGGCTAACTTGCTTTGTGTTTTGATATATGATCAATTCTAATGTAAGCTAAGTTTAGTTTTGATGCAAGATAAATTTTGTTCAGAAATAAGATGAATTCTAATTTGATACAAATTCTAATCTATTCTAGCACAATTATGTTCTGTTTTGAGGCTTGTGCATTTTGTTTTGAAGCAATGGTATTTTGTTCTAATATTTAAATGTTTTGTTCTGTATTGATGAATCAGGGACTGTTCTAAGACATGTAATATTTAAGTTGCTCTTGAATATGAATAATAAAGACTGCTTATGATATGATTTGATTTTGAACATGTGAATGTTAGACGACTGTTAGAAACAGTCACCATTTTATGTCTTGTTTAGTTATTCCCCATTAAGCTATATTATTAGCACGATAATTTTGCCTCCATGTAGGTATTGATAAAAAGACTTAAGGCAGGGACAACTGCAATGGCCAATAAGGGACTTGATATGCGTGGAAGATGCTTTGTTTGAGTTGTCTTTGAGTTGTATTAAATGTAATGAAACATATTGTATTTTATGTAAATGGTTTGTAATAACCTTAATACAGTTTGGATTCAGATTTAAGGTTTGTACGTAATAAATACCATGTGTATGTTATGTTCTGAATATGACCCAACCATTGATGAATGAAATGTATGTTCTTTGAGTTTTTGGAAATGCTTTAATATGTTTTGGATTATTTTGGTTATTTTTTGGGTAGCATCTGCATATCCTACCAGGGGATATGTGAGTGTTACATTGATAGGTATCAGAGCATGGGTTAGGTGATTCTGGTTTAACCAATGCTTAACTATTACTTATACGTGGATATATGAGTTATGTTTAGCCTAATGCGGTTTGTTCCATGTTTTGATTATAGAATTAAATATGGAAAGACCTCACGAAGCTGTTGACGAATTTGCAGAGAGTAATAATCCTGAGCGGTCTTATCCATCTATATCTGGACCCTCTGGGGTGAATCGAGATGAAATACCACCACCTCCACCTCCAGCTCAGGGGAAGGTTTTAGTTAAGTTGTAGCAAGACATGATGACTTTTCTACACCATATGACAGCACCCAAGGCTTCGATTGATCAGTTGCAGAAGTATGGAGCTGAGGAATTTATTAGAACATCTCTAGAGGAGTCTAAAAGAGCTGAATTTTGGTTAGAGAAGGTGAAGAGGGAGTTAGATGAAATTAGTTACCCACTAGATCAGACGGTGCACTGTGCTGTCTCTCTTTTTCAGGGAGTAGCCTATGAATGGTGGAAGTTTGTTATGAGAAATCCTCAATTACTGGAGTTTCTGACTTGGGATTTCTTTTATCGAGAGTTTAAAGCCAAGTATGTAACAGAAGCTTATAGAAAGGAGAAGTGGAAGCAATTTCTGAACTTGAAGCAAAGAAACTTGTCTGTTGCTGAGTACGATAGAGAGTTTAATTGACTCAATAAGTATGCATCTGAACCAT
The DNA here is from genome assembly GCA_027563885.1 of Erythroxylum longipes. NCBI lineage: Eukaryota > Viridiplantae > Streptophyta > Magnoliopsida > Malpighiales > Erythroxylaceae > Erythroxylum > Erythroxylum longipes. The sequence continues at coordinate 24,022,835 of JAOQMS010000009.1, read as the reverse complement.
TACTTATTGAGGAGTTCCAATGTCATTAGTTTGAGGATGGTTTGAATGATTCGATAAAAGAGCATCGGGTGGCAATCAATCTCTTGCAGTAAATGAGTTACCATCAGTTGGTGCAAGTTACTATTAAGATAGAGAAGCATGAGATTGTGAAGAGATAAAGGGCTCAACGAAGGAGCTTTGCTAGAGGTTGTCAATCCTCGGGCAAGGGACATCGTGAAGGTGTTTCCTCTACACCAAAATTTACTTAGAGATCTGTAGCTCAGGGAAGACAACAAAACTTTCCCTCATTAACTACTTCTGGTAAGGGTTCTTCTGTGGGCTAAGGTTCTAGTGCTCTTGTTGGATCCCACTTTAGGATTTTCTATTTTATTTTATTTTAATTATGTTATTAAATCATCAAGCATGGAAATAAATTAGAAATTGTGAATTAGAAATTTTTGGAGTTTAATATGGTGTATGATGGATTTTGGTAAGGTGGTATAAAGTAAAGGAAGGAGTTAGTAGGCATTTCATGAATATGGAAGGGCAAAGATTGGAAAGTCAAAAAGTTGTCTTAAGATAATAAGACAAAGAAGAGAAGAGTCATGAGTGTTAAGGAAGTAAAGAAGTGGAAAATCGTAGAAGAACCTAGAAGGAGAGAAGGAGACACCGAAGCAAGGAGAAGGAAAAGCTAG
>JAOQMS010000009.1:23962084-23974720 GCA_027563885.1 Erythroxylum longipes | reverse complement strand
CAACAATTTAATCAAATTAAACCTCAACAAAAACTAAACACATGCTTACTAGTAAGAAGGGGATCGGGGTCCAACATAATTCAAACAATTAGCTTTGATATTTTGTTAAATATTTTCTCTTAATATTTGAATATTGGAAGATTCCAGTAGAGATGATATCGAAGATTCGTTAGATACAAAGTCAACTCAGAATAGAAGTGAAGCAACAAATAATTAAAGAAAATGTCTACTTAAGGAAGAGCCATTCCATTTGCAATGAAGTCAGATTTTCGAAATATTTCAACAACATCAATATTCTTGAAAGTCATATCAATACTAAACACCTTGTGCCTCAGAAAGCGAAAAAACTATATTGAGAGAGACTATTATTTCTTAAAGCTTAAATACGAGTGTGAAAGGTTGAAAAACCTTGAAAATTATGTATTCATGAGCTTGGAGAGGCTTGTAAAAAATTTACTACTTAGAGTTTTTATAGTGAAATACTCAAGTTGGATACTTGGGGACTGGACTTAGGCTTTATTATAAGTTAAACCAGTATAAATTAACTGTGTCATTCTTGCTCTCTTTCTCTCTTTTTAAATTTTTAAATTTAAATTTCCTCATTATAGTGTGTGTATTTTCAACTTCCAAGAGGCTCCTTCAAATTTATAATAGGCTCCTTCTGTTTTAAGATTACAAGAGGTTTCCTTTTAATAGGATCCTTTCATTTTTAACGTTAACAGGCTCCTTTATTTATTTTTAATATTAATAGGCTCCTTTCATTTTTTAAACATTAACAAGCTCCTTTTGTTTAAAACTTTAACAGGCTCCTTCTATTTATAGATTTTTCTGTTGAAATTTAGCAGGTTCTTATCGTTTACACGAATTGATAATAACTTGCAAATTTTTTAAGTCACACATAATTCACCCCCTCTTGTATGTGTTTGCTTTATCATTTGGTATCAGAGTGAGGTTTCATATTTATTTTGTTTTACAACACATAATAGATCATAACAAACAACTTAAGAAGCCTTGAATGTTAATCTGTCTCAAAGCCTCCTTATTTCAATGGAAACAACTATTCCTACTAGAAAGAGAGAATGACCATTTATCTTCAATTTGTAGATATCGAAATCTGGCAAGCTATCAAAGTTGGAGCCATCCATCCTACTACTAATAACGTAGAAGTGTGGACTGATGCTGATAGAAGAAATGCACAGCTGAATGCCAATGCAAGACATCATCTAATCTGTACGCTATCTCCAAAAGAGTATGAAAAGGTATCCTACTGTTTTACAAAAAAAGAAATGTGGGACAAACTTCAAGTTACTTTTGAAGGAACGAATGAGGTAAAGAAATATAGAATAAGTCTTTTAGTGCATAAATAGGAAACTATTTGCATAAAATAAGGGGAAACTATAAACGAGTTCTTCAGACGTTTCAACAATGTCATCAAAGCCTCAAAGAACTTGGGTAATATATATCCTTATGATGAGTTTGTAACAAAGATTCTAAGATCACTGCCAAAGGAATGGAGACAAAAAGTGACATCTTTATAAACTAAAAAGGATCTCGACACTATCTCACTTGACTTGTTAAGAGGAAACTTGATGATATATGAAGCCAAGCTTAAGTAAGATGAATCATCCATATACAGAAGAGGAATGACACTAAAGCAACTGATGAATCAAATCCATCAAACAGTGATGAAAGCGACACTGAGTTGCAAAGAAATAAAGATGACAAATTCAATTTTATGGTTAAAAAATATGTCCTCTTCTACAAAAAAAGCTAATGAAGAAAAGAAAAGGAAACAAGAAAACTAAAAACAACAGGTTCCTATCAAAAGGCAGTAGCAACAAAGCAATACATAAAACAATCAAATCATATGTTATCACTGTAAGAAGCCTAGACACACAAGACCAAAATGTCCTCTTCTTCAAAAGCACAAAATAGACAACCAAAAACCTAGAAAACAAACTATGACTGTAACTTGGTCAAATGAGGATTTTGAAAATTTTGAAGAAGAAGAGTTTAAAGAAATCAATAATGTTTGCTTTATGGCTAAATCACGAGACGATGAGGTATATCATTTTGGCTCTGATATTGAGATAGATGAATTAAGAGATACATATCATGAACTATATGATCAATATAAAAAATTAACAGTGTAGTATTTCAAAAAGGTTGAGAAGTCCAAAAATAATGATGAATCCTTGACAAATAAAATTAAATCATTAGAATATGAGAATAAATTTTTTTTGTCTAAAATTATGTCTCTTGAAAATGATAATAAGCAAAAAGTCTCTGAAAAGGAATTATTGAAACAATAGGTAAGCCATTTAGAAAATGCTTCTGTTAAAGCAAAACAATTTCATGAAAAATTACTACTTTAAAACTTGAAAAAGAGAAATTGGCTGGAAAATTCATTTCTTTAGAAAAAGATCTTTCAAATTTTGTTGATGGAAGCAATAATCTTGATGCATTACTTAGGAATGGTAAAGGTGTTTTTTATAGGGCTAGAATATGATATAATAAAAATAATAATATTATGTCATACAAAAACTTCTTTGTTAAATCCAGCAGTAGCAATAGACAAAATAGCAAGAACCTAATAAATGACAGAAACTATAGTAACTCTCATTCATCTGTTTTATGCTGGTACTGTGGTAGACATGGTCATATTAGTCATTCCTATAACTTTCAAAGAATGAATAAATTATCTCAAATGTATGTTTGGAGACCAAAAGGTCAAACTATTAACTTTGAAGGACCTAAAAAAAATTGGGTACCTAAAATAAGATAATACATTCTGCAGATATGCTTCTGAATAGAGACTAGAGAAAATTAATGGATAGTTAATAGTGGTTGTTTAAGACACATGACAGGTGAAATATCACACGTTAACTATATTAAAATGAAAGATGGAGGTAATGTTGTATTTGTTGAGAAAAATAAGGCAAAAGTCACTGGAATTGGTAAAATTGTGACTCTAATTCTCCTTATATTGATAATGTTCTTTATATTGATGGATTGAAACATAACTTGTTAAGTGTAAGTCAATTATGTGATAAGGGCTATAGAGTCACTTTCTATGCATCCCATTGTGAAATAATTGATAACCTTAATGATAATATTATATTTGTTGGTCCTAGAAATCATAATATATATTGTGCTCAATTGGAAGACATGTCTTCAAAAAATGATAAGTGTTTTATTTCACTAGAAAAGGATTCTTTTATCTGGCAAAGAAGATTTGGACATGCTAGTATGAACATCTTATCAAAATTATCCAAAAATGAGTTAGTGAGAGGACTACTTAACCTGAAGTTTGAAAATAATCAAGTTTGTGGAGCTTGTTTAAAAGGAAAACAAATTAGAAGTAGCTTTGCTCCTAAAAATATTGTGTTTACTAAACAACTGCTTAAACTTGTACATATGGATTTATTTGGTGGTAAACACTATGGCTTTATTAGTAGATTATTATTCTAGATTTACATGCGTTTATTTCCTGTCAAATAAGGATGGTGTTTTTGAAGTTTTTGAGAAGTTTTCTAGAAAAATTCAGATTGAAAAATGGTACTGCATTACATCAATTCAAAGTGATCTGAAGGAGAATTTGATAACAGAAAATTTGAAGATTTCTGTAATGAAAATGGCATAACTTATAAATTTTCATGCCCAAGGACTCCTCAACAGAATGGAGTTGTTAACAGAAAGAAAAGGACCCTTGTTGATTAAGGTAGAACAATGATGTGTGAAAGTGGTCTACCTCATGGTTACTGGGTAGAAATTGTATCATCTACTAATTACAATACTTAACAGATGCCTTATAAGACCGATTCTCAAAAAGACCACCTATGAGTTGTGGAAAGGAAGAAAATTGAATGTTGCTTAATTTTGACCATTTGGTTGCAAGTGCTTTGTTCTAAATAATGGAAAAGACAACCTTGGAAAGTTTGATGCAATATAAGATGAACCTATTTTTCTGGGTTACAGTACTGCAAGTAAAGGATTCAGAGTTTATAATACAAGAACCAAGAGGATAAAAGAATCAATGTATGTAGTATTTGATGAAGCACTACCGTCGACAACAGTAGTTGATTCAGATGATGAAGAGCATCCTTTGATTCTTGAAAATACATTACAGACTCAAAGTACACCTATAGTACCTTTGGAATTACAAGATAAAGAAGGTCCTTCTAAAGCTAGGACAGAGCAGGATCCTTCATCTCAGTAGAAGCCTATGTAACGAAGAACACCAAGAGAATAGAGAGGTCTTGATACACATCTGTACATTCTAGGAGATCCCTCTAAAAGTCTAAGAACCAGATCATCCTTCAAAAACAATTATGTTGCTCTCATCTCACAATTAGAACTAAAGACCATTGAAGAGGCTCTTATTGATGAAAATTAGGTTTTAGTTATGAAAGATGAACTAAATCAGTTTGAAAAAAACAAAGTTTGGAATCTAGTACCTCATTCATGAAACAAGTCAATCATTGGAACTCGTTAGGTATTTCAAAACAAACTTGATGAAAATGGTAAGGTGGTAAGAAACAAAGCTAGACTTATAGCTCAAGGTTATAATCAACAGGAAGGTATTGATTTTGATTAGACTTATGCACCGTTTGCTATATTATAATCAATTAGAATTCTACTTGCTTTTGCATACCATATAAGATTTAAATTATTTTAAATGGATGTCAAAAGTTACTTCTTAAATGGATATATTAATGAAGAAGTGTTTGTTAAGCAACCTCTAAGTTTTAAAGATGAAAACCATCTTGACGACGTGATGAAGTTAACTAAAGCTCTGTATGGTCTAAAATAGGCTCCTCAAGTATGGTATAAGAGGTTAAGTAACTTTCTGCTTGAGAATAAATTTGAAAGGGGAAAGGTAGATAAAACCTTATTCATTAAGAAAAAGGAGAATGATTTACTCATAGTATAAATAATATGTTGATGATATCACATTTGGAGATACTAATCAATCTTTCTATAAAGAATTCTCAGCTTTAATGCAGGGGGAGTTTGAAATGGGTATGATAGGAGAACTATCATTCTTTTTTAAGTTACAAATTAAGCAAACAGAAAAAGGAATCTTCATTAGTCAATACAAATACACAAAGGAACTCATCAAGAAATATCATTTGGATAATGCCAATTTAATGGGTACTCCTATTTATATTGGAAAAAAATTGATAAGAATGAAGAAGGCAAGGCTACAGATGAGACAAAGTACAGTGGAATGATTGGGTCACTACTATGCTTAGTGTTTGTCTTTGTGTATGCTTTCAATCAAATTCAAAAGAAAGCCACCTTCAAGCAGTTAAGAGGATCCTTCGCTATCTTCTCAGAACTATAGACCTTGGATTATGGTATCTAAAACTGATTCATTTAACATAGTTTGCTATAGTGGTGCAGATGATGCAGGTGTAAAGTTAACAGGAAAAGCACAAGTGGACAATATCAATTTCTTGAAGGATGTCTAGTTTATTGGTCTTGCAAGAAACAAAAATGCACAGTGCTTTTTATAACTGAAGCGAAATATATAGTAGCTGCCAGCTAATGTGCTTAAATCTTATAGATGAAACGTCAACTCCAGGACTTTTCTCTGAACTTTGATCGTATTCCTATACTATGTGACAATATAAGTGCAATAAATCTCTTTAAGAATCCTGTGCATCATTCTTAGACTAAGCATATGGAAATCAAACATCATTTTCTTAGAGATCATGTTTTAGAAGTAACAATTGATCTTTTGCATGTTAAAACTAAAAATCAAGAAGTTGATATCTTTACTAAGCCACTTTTTAAAGATAGATTTTGCGTGTTAAGAAAATAGCTTGGTATGTGCAGATTATCTAATATTAATTTTTTATAAAGATTCTATGCTACTTGTCTTTGCAAATATGAACAGTCTCCTTCTAGTATGTTTTTATGACATTCTCCTCTTAGTTTAGAAGACCCTTTTTAGTTTAGAAGGCTCCTCTTAATTTGGAAGGCCCCTTTTAGTCTCAGGCCCCTTTTAGACTAGAAGGTGCCTCTTAGTTTATAAGGCTCCTTTTAGTTTAATAGGGTAAAATACACGTGTCTTAAAAAGGTAGCTATTAAATAATATCGTTTCAGCTTTTAAAATGCGTATGGTGCTCTGATAGCTTTCTTTATGTGACTGACAAAATATATGTAGATGATCACACCTCCTCTAATAGCATGTATGATTGTCCAACTTCACAAGAAATCAACGCTTAAGAACCACTTAGTATATCCTGAAAAGATTTCTTCCTTCTTCTCACCTTCATCGTTCTCATAAGCACCATTTTTCCTCTTTGCACCTTAACTCTATATTTCTGCTCAAATCTCTTAAATCTCATTAAGCTTACTTATAATGGCATAAACAAAATCCAAGGGACAGAAGAAAACCTTGACTCTCACTGTTAGCCATGGTGAAACTCTCCACCATGAACAAGAGTCTGAAACCCTTATTTCTGAGCCTTTCTCTTTTTTGCTAATAGTAGGATCATTAAACACCCCTACTAAAACTATTTCTTTTACTTTTAAGCCTTAAGTTTCTATAGAAACTATTCAGGAGACTCCATACTAGAGAATTGGCTATGTTGTCTTTAGCATTACACTCTGATTCATCTTCTGAACACAATGAAACAACAATTAAGAAACAATATATCTCTGACTCTGATGAGGAAGATTCTAATTATTCAAACCGTAGCTCATTAGAAAAAGAACTAGAAGAAGAAAAGGAAGAAAAAGAAGAAGAAAAATCTTCTAATGAGGGGTAGCCAACGGGAAAAGTAAGGTTTCATTCTCCTTTACTGTCACTGCCCATTATCTCTCAGCCTACTCCCATTTTGTCTATTATGTCTTCTAAAATCTTTGCACCATCATTTACTACTCCTCAACCTGATTCCATGGGTAAGAAATTACTTAAATTACACTGGATTATTAAATATGATGGTTCAGATGAAGAACCAATCCATTTAATATGACATCCATGAAGCAGAGGAAGTCTTGCAAAGCAAGCTAAGAAAGTTGTTGAGGAAGAAAAAAGACCTGATGCTAAACAGAGGGAAGAAGAAGAATCTCAAAAGAGAAAAAGGGAAGAAATAAGAAAAGGCAAAGTTCCTATGGTTGAAGAGAAAATTGAGGACCCCGTTGTTAGGGTTGAGCAATTTTATGAAGAAGCCTTATTTGAAAAAAATTCCAAAAGCTAAAAAGTAAAAATTGAAGAAACAAAAGAAAGGAGAGTCTTTAGCATCGGTCAAGCTATTTCAGTCAATGGAAGTTAAAACACGATACAAAATGTGCTACAAGAAGCTAAAAGTGGTTGCTTGATGCATTTTGCATCCTCTCCTGTTCAATGACATTGATATTCCTATCTCTTCTCATTTTCTTGCTATTGGTTGGGAAATTTTCTTGAATTTGAATGAGACAATTGTGATGATTTAGTTAGATCATTTTACAAGCACATAAGAAAGGATGAAATTGATGGGAAGCTAGCAATCATCTCTTAGGTACGTGAGTGTGAGATCTTGATTACTGAGGAAATCTTCAGAAACATACTAAATATATTTCCCATAAGCAGAAATGACCTTCCTTGTCATAAGTGGGACATTAATGACCTTGATTTGGGAGAAGTTGTGAATTTTATCTGCTTGCACACTGAGAATGCCCATGAAGGGAGACCCTTGGGTAGACATTTGGACTTAATGCCACGATGCCTTGCATCAATATCTGCCACTTTAATTTTTCTAAGTAGTAGTTTAGTGGAAAGATGCAGTTTCTTGGACACATATGTAGTATATAATCTTCTAAGGGGCAATAAGATGAAACTCTGAGCAATGATTTTGCGATTTATAGTGGAAAAATGAATCATAAAAATACCACTAGTGGTCTGCCATATAGGATGCTATTAACCAAGATTTTTTCCTATTATGGAGTATCTTTTGACAATTTGGATTGGTATGAACCCACAAAGTTCCATTCATCTATTCCCTACTAATTTGGATATAAATTGAAAGACAATGTGTGGGTGGAGAAGAAAACAGAAAGAGTAATAGATCTCTGGGTTCTTGCCATACAAATATTAGCCTTTGTCAAATTCCAAAGCACAAATGATCTGATCCTTTAACAAATAAGGGACATTCACTTTAATCAAGATCAAATGAGTGGCCAGATCAACAACAAGCAAAATCAAATTCTTGATATAAAAATTATGCTTTGAATTTTTTTGAATCTCTTAAATAACTTTGTTGTTATTTTTATTTGGTTTATTTTTATATTCTTGTGTTTTTTTAAATTTTTAGTTATTTCCCCTCTATTTTTTGATAATGACAAAGGGGGAGAGTTAATGATATACTTGTTTTTGATGATATATATGTGATACTTGCTTTATATTTTTTCTAACTGTTGAAATATTGTTGAACTGAATTTATGAAGTTTAAATATGGTACAAATGATAGGCTCCTTTCTTTAGAGGTCATAAGAAAGGCTTCTATTGTAAGAAAGGCTCCTTCTAATCGTGATTGTGAGTATGAACATATAAAGTTCATAGGTATTGTTCAAAATCCTTTATTATTATTTGAATTTTGAAAATATATCTGTTATTGCATGAGATTATTAAAAATGGAGAGATTGTTAGCTTAAGGTTTATTATTAATGATTTTGATGATAACTTTATAATATTTCAAAATTTAAGTTGGTTTTATTTCCTTGTATAAGTAATGATATAATTCTTTAAAGGGAATAATATCATAGGATAAATGCTTCCTTTCTTGCAGGAACCTTCTTAATGAACTTACCTTATTAGAAATGATTCCACAATATCCAGAAGAATCTTGCTAATCACACAATGCAAATAATTAACTCTGATAATTTGTCAAAACTTTTCTCTTAACGTCTGAATATTGGAAGATTCTAGCAGAGGTGATATTGAAGATTCATTAGATACAAGATCAACTCATAATAGAAATGAAGCAACAGTTAGTTGAAGAAAATGTCTACTTAAGGAAAAGCCAATGCATCTGCGAAGAAGTCAGATTTTCGAAATACTTCAGCAGCATCAATATTCTTGAAAGTCATATCAATATCAAACACCTTGTGCCTTAGAAAGTGAAAACATTATATTAAGAGAGACCATTATTTCTTGAAGCTTATATTGAGCAAAACCTTATACATATTTTTGTTGAAAGCTTGTAGAGGTTTATTAAACATTACGAGTGTGAAACGTTGAAGAAACTTAAAAAATATGTACTTGCGAGCTTAGAGAGGCTTGTAAAAAATTTACTATTTGGAGTTTTTATATTGAAATATTCAAGTTAGATACTTGGGACTGGACATAGGTTTTGTAATAAGCCGAACAAATATAAATTGATTGTGTCATTCTTTCTCTCTTCCTAATTTTTAAAGTTCCTCATTATAGAGTGTGTGTTTTCAATTTGCAAGAGGCACCTTCAAATTTATAATAGGCTCCTTCAGTTTTAACATTGCAAGAGATTTCTTTTTAATAGGCTCCTTTCGTTTACAGGCTTCTTTCATTTTTAACATTAACAAGCTCCTTTCATTTTTAATGTTAACAAGCTCCTTTTGTTTTAAATGTTAATAGGCTCCCTTTATTTTTGTTAACATTAATAGGCTCCTTTCATTTTTTAAACATTAATAGGCTCCTTTCATTTCAAACTTTAACAGTCTCGTTCTATTTATAGATTTCTCAGTTAAAATTTAGAAGGTTCTTATCATTTACACGAATTGGTTGTAATTTGCAAACTTTTGTAAGTCACACACAATCCCCCCCCCCCCCTTGCGTGTGTTTGCTTTATAAACCAAAAGTTTTACCATACACATATTTGAATTCATTAAATATATATTATTACGAAAACATATATATAATGGAGTAGCTCAAAACTAACAAAATAGTTATTAAGATAAATTAAAGTTGCATCACAATTACACAACTATTTATACTTGAGGATTCAACAAGGGTTGTTTATATACATAGAAGCAATTATATTTCAAAGCTGCAAGGGATGTTAATGCATCCCCTAAACATAGTGCATACTCATTTAACATTCTTAACCTTATCATATGAAGTAGTCTCACTTGATAAATCATAAAATTAACATTACTAGAATGTTGGAACATTTAAATAACAAGTCTTTCATTGAATTTTTTAGAACAAAATTGTTAACGTTAATTCATCGTGGAATGTTGATGTGGCGACTAGTTTTCGATGGCACAAATGGGTTCTGCTGGGAGGAATATGATAAAATTCTCCCAAATGAAGAACAAATCGATGCTGAACAAACCTCCTCATCAAACACTAATCACCCTTTGCTTTGCATAACAGATCTTCTCCTTCAAGGTTTTTAGCATCATCCGAACTACCTCCCTTTCTTTATTATCTATATATCATTTTCTGTTATGAAGCTTTCATATGAACATCTGTTTTATATACTATATGTTTGTGATAAGCTTCCTCAAATCTTTAAGATAAAAAAATGGAAATGGAGGAGGTCGCGATGTCCCATTGGTGCGTACAGTATTAAAGAAATTGGTTATTTCATAACAATGGTCTCTTGCAAAAACTATGTCTGTTTATTGTGATAATGGTGGAGTCTATCAGTCAAATATGCATATGTTTGAATTTGGATTCCTAATAACGTATGATTTAGCTTTGATTGTTCTATACTGTTTGCTCATTAACTGAAATGCATGCTACGTGCAATTTATCTAATACAATCATGCATACTGCATCTGGGAAATCATTCACTGTATCTTCTGCAAATTTAGTTAAATAAAGTTGTTAGAAGAGGGTGCTAATTTACCGAACCCTTAGGGAAGATCTTTTATTGTTTCAATTGATGGCTTGGAATGTGTAAGGAGCTTTCTTGGTAATCCTGACATTAGAAACCGCTTTACCCTTTCTACCAACTCTAATGTCACTTGTAATCAAAAAAAAATATTTCTTTTCTCTTTTAATGGAATATTAGGCATAAAACTTTATTTATTATTTTGTCTGTAAGAATTGTTAAACTTCTAACTAATATCTTGCAGTAATTATAGACCATATATCATTACACTATATTTCTTAACACATTTCAATATTTATGTGTATTATTATTTTATTTTCAATAAATATTAATTATTAAAAATAGTAGTAAACTTAAAATTATGATATTTTGATCTTATTAGCATTAAAATTTTACATATGTTTATCTTTTTTATGTATTAAGGAAGGCAAATGAAAATATATGAAAAATCATATAAATGTCAATTATAATTAACATTAGGATTATTAAGCACATTTATCATTAAAAATTATCTTTTTAACATTATTATTTTTAAGAATACTATCACACACAAAAATTCTTAAAAATTTTCCTAAGAAATACATAAGATATAAAATCACTATTGGCGAAAATTTGAAAATTTGTCACAAAATTTCTAACTTTTAATGACGATTTAAAATTTTGTCGCCCAAAGTAGAACTTTTAGTGATGAATAATATGAATCGTCGCATAAGTTCTAGTACCAGAGACGAACTAAGCCAGTTGTTGCTAAATGTTAATCAGTTTGCGACGATTCTCAAAATTTGTTGCAAAAAACATTTATTTAGTGATGATTTAAAACGTCTCAAAAAGATTTACTTTATACGACGAAAATATAGTTCGTGCCAATAGCGGTCTTTTGGAGACAATTCTTAGTTCGTCACCAAAGGTTTTTTTTGTTGTAGTGAGTAACAAAGAAAAGAAGATTATGTTTTGAAATTAATAAATAGTAATAAAGAAAAGAACATGGAGAAAGGGAAATTATGTTTTCAAATTAATTAGTGCTTAAGAAAAATACATTACCAAACAGAGTAAATGTAGGTGCATTTATCACTGAATGTTCTCATAAGTTTAATTTTTCATTTAAATAAAAACAGTGATCACTTCTTAATGGAATTTATGTGAATAAAATAATCTACTTGAAAAACTCTATAACCCAATAGAGACAAAGCATTTGAAATCAATGCCTGAGAATCCAACTCCAATTGCTAAGGCCAAGAATTCATGTTTGGCTCCCTCTTTTCCTCCTAGATTTTGTGTCATCATATGCACATCCAGTTGAGCCATAAATTTGTCAGTAGCATTAGTTTCAGTCACAACTGGTAAAATACCTTCAACGACAATAACCTTTCCATCTTCAGGGATGACTTTGTAGCAATTTTGCAACAACTTTAGGCACTGATTGTCGCTCCAATTATGAAGTATCTACTGCCAAAGATGGTAGCTTAGTTGATTTTCTACTTTTAAGTTGTAGTAGAGATTAATGAATATAAAAATTAAAAATTGAGAGTGGGTCATGCAAGAAAGTGATAAACCATAGGCCGTAGAATATACAAGATTTGTAGCATTTAATACTCTATTGTCTCTTGTCGTGTAGGCACTTAAGGAAGCAACTCCATTATAATCGCATTTATCCAATCAAATATATTCATATTTATATAAACAAATAAGAAGTCTACTTATATTGTATAGTTACAATAGCTTTCCATCTAAAAGGTTTCCAATGACATATGAATCATTATGCACATAAAAAGAACTGCAGCAGTGAGATCTTTTTACTACTTAAAGTATTATATCAAACACACTCAAGATA
>JAOQMS010000009.1:23921491-23934145 GCA_027563885.1 Erythroxylum longipes | reverse complement strand
TAATATGTTGTAAACATTCAAATAAAATCTCCAATAAAACATTTCTTAACTATCATAGATTATAAAAATGTTAGTTTAATAATTTATGAAAATGTCAATCATTCGGCGACGATTTCTACAAATCGTCACCAAATGTAAGTATTCAGCGACATTTTCAAGAATTTGTCACTGTACATGCACCATTTAATGACAATTACCAAAAATCGTCGCTGAATACTTGACATTTAGTGACGATGATAAGCAATCGTCTCTGAATGTTTAAGCTTTTGCGACTAAATAAAATTTTCATCACCAAATTTCAACTATTGGTGACAATTTAAGAGATTCGTCGCTACATGTTTGATAAGTTATGGTGACGTTTTCGTCACCATTGTTTTACATTTGGTGACGATGTATCTTAATCGTCACTAAATATTCAGCATTTAGCGACGATTGTTTCTATTCGTCACTAAAGGTTTTTGCTTGTGCGACGCTTTTTGTATTTGTCAGTAAACGTCGTGCTTTAGTGACTACTTTTAACGTCGCAATATGTTCTCTTTTGGTGACGAATTTTATTTCGTCGCCAAAGGGATCGTCTACTGTAGTGGAAGTTAATTTGATATGCCTGTTAGCCAGCAGGCGTTCTAAAAGCAGCAAGTGAGAAACATGTGCAGAGATTTGTTCACATGTTGACAGACCTAATAAGATAGATCAGAGTTATGATTGAAAACTTGCAAAATTGTCTGTGTAGGGGAAGTGCTTATCTAATGGTTTTTGTCTACGAAATCCCTTATTAATGTTATTAATCAATTTGATTTTCCGTGTGCTTTTGCTGAGCTTCTCCTGCCCATTTTTGATCAAGCTAGTAAAGACACATCAAGTCGTTTTGCTCTTTGTTTGTTTTGTTTTGTGTTACTTTTACTAAAAGAGATGCAATATCGCCACTCTCTCTGTTTTTATCTAAAACTGACTCATAGATCTTAGTGCATTGCACATGTGGTTAGTTATGTCTTGTTCATTTTTTTCATCTGCTTATTGACACATCATCATTTGTGTTGAAGTGAAATCATGGTATTGGTTTGTGAACTCATGGTTCTTAAAGACTTGTCAAACTCCCCCGGGCAGCCCTCTAAACTCAATCTGCTGATCATTGTCTGAGCCTACTTCAACTGCTTCTGTTTACAGACTCTTTTAAAGAGGGATTGCGTTAGTGAACACCAAACATTAGTTTTCTTCAATGCGAACGGGGACGCGTATTTAGAAGCTACATTTGCAAGCATCACTCGATAACTTACAGAAAGATTGAATATACTGCAGCAGATTCTCTCATAATCCTGGTATTGGAGTGACATACGCAGATTAATGTACGCTTCTTTGGAATTCCTCGCAGTGAGAAAACAGAATTGGTGTTCAAGAATCAAATTCTGACCATACTGTTTCCTATAGACCACTTTTCTGAGATGGGGGCTTCTTCAAAAACATTCTTCAGTGCAAATACATGCTTCCTGGTGTTAGATTATATATATGCACGTTTACTGGTTCGTAGTTTTGACATGAACAAAAGATCTCCTTGTTATCATGAAAGGCAGTCGTACAGTAAACTCACGATTAGGTAGTTTGAATAGTTTTAGAAGTATCAACTTTGCCAATTTTTTAGACCATGTGATCTGCAGAGACCCTTTGGGATTGGATAATGGGGTTCATCCTTAGTTTTTACGTCAGCCACAAAAATAAAAGCGGCAACTCATTGATTCAGGAAATGCTGATTGGCTCCGATCTGTCTACTGCAGTAAAGAATCATCAGAGATTGATTCCGTTATTTTCATGCGTATAGACTCCTTGGGAAGCAGGAAAAGTTCTGAGATGCTGTAGCGTGTTAACGGAGACAACAATAGTAATGTATATTGGCTATTGATTAGCTTTAGAAGCTTGAAGACTGTTGATTCTTAATTCCTTCACTTGTAGAAAGTGTAAAAGCAGCTTTCAAACTTTGTGAGGGAATTGTCCTTAACTGCGTACAGGAATGTTAAAAGGGGAAGTGAAGTGATACAGATTTTGCTGTTTCCTATAATCTTCTTTTCCTCATTTTCCTGGAAAATGGAATGCAAAATGATTATAATCATTGCGTGATCAAGGGTCTTGGTCTTTTTAACATTTATATTATATCTGATAAAGCACTGACCCTTAACGAGGTGGTTTTGCACAGATATTTGAAGCTTCAAAGCGAGTCGATTAAACAATAAATATGTTCTCGTTCTTTTCAATATTAAAACAATGCTCCAAATTGATTAATATACTAAATTAATCCAAGAAAAAGATTGTTCCCAAATTAAGGATAATAATTTGCTTGACCAATACACAATGGTGTATGCCAATATCACGAAAGAGCCGAGGTGTGAAATTTTGGACCATGATTTAATCAAGATTTGAAAATGGCGAAAAGAGTTTATGCTACACAATACTTCGGGAGATATAGTCCGAAAATGATACCAAACTAAAATGCTTTTATCTCTTGATAATGATTAATAACACACCATGTCATAATATTTTACTAAGCTATTATTTATTAGTATTCTAGGAATTAGAATGTTATGTTACGTTATTTCGAAATTTTTGGAAAAGAGCCAAGAGAAATCAAGAAAGATGGAGGAAGAAGAAGAGTACGGGGATGAAAGAGATGGCAGAATACACTCACGATTTTCCATTACGTGGCATGGTCGGCTAATAAACCGCATGTAGCCTTAATACGACGACATGTGTTCATGCTATGGGTTGGTTGTTGCTACCGTATACAAATACAGTGTGTATCAATTTATTTACCTAAAAGTAACTTGCCTTTCGACGTCGTTCTTCTTCCTCCATCTATGGCGTCTGCTGCATGCTTTAATTTTTGTTTGTAACGTCTCCTTACCCTTCAGAAAACACCTTGTCCACAAGGTTAACTCCTAGAAATCTTTTCTGCAATTCGAATATAGTTTCCCACGTGCATTCTCCTTGGCCTCTCCTAGCACTTGCGTTATAGCTTGATTACGACGCTTCATCATCCTTCTTCCCCATATAGCCATTGATACTTTGCTTGTGCCGGTAACCATGGTGGTAATTGCGCAGACGCTGGTACTTTTCAGGGACGTACTCCTTAAGCTGAAAGACATGAAATGTGGGGTGAATTGCTAATACTTTAGGGAGTTGTAGAGTGTCTGTCACCTTGTTAATCTTTGTGATGATCTGGAATGGTCTATGATAGAAATGGTAGATAAAAACAGAGAAAGGCAGATATTTTTCTTATTTTCCCAATATTGTATTTTACAGGACCTTATTTATACTCCCCTAACCCTATTTCTGTTGGCTGCTTCTCTTGGAATTAAGGAAAGTTCTAACTAACAATACTACCATGTGCTAGCCGTACAATGCTGAAAACCATTTAGCTAATACTATGTGCAAAACCACTTGTATGAAAAAGAAGGAAAGAAGTAACAAAATGTGAACATGTAAAGAAAACGGAAAGAAAGCCTAAAGTTGTGGCCTGTAGTTGCTTGCCCTCTTAGCCTAGCATGCCCAATCTCATTAGTTCAAAATGTGAACATGTAGAAAGAAAATGGAAAGAAAGCCTAAAGTTGTGGCTTGTAGTTGCTTGCCCTCTTAGCCCAGCATGCCCAATCTCATTAGTGTGTTTTTGAGTATTTTACCACCTGCCCTTCAAGTTGGAGCTCCGATTGAAAACAAACAACTCTGATCTTGCTAATGAGACCCAAAAACACGTGTGCATAAAGCCTTTGTAAACAAATCAGCAAGTTGGTCTTTTGTATTCACGGGTTTTTAAGTTCACTCAATCTTGAACCAGATGGAGATCGATCTCAAGATGTTTTGTCCTCTTATGAAAGACTAGGTTTTTCGAGATTTAGATGGTGACTTGATTATCACAATATAAAGGTATGGGTTCTTGAACTTTAAACTGAAAAGTTTGGAGCAATTGTGTTATCCACTTCAATTCGTAAGTGGTTGAAGCTAAACTTCTATACTCTGATTCAGATGACGAGCGAGTTACCATTGTTTGTTTCTTCATTTTCTAGGAGATTGATGACTTCTCGAGGAACACACAGAAGCCCGTTAAGGATCACCTAAAGAAGACAAAACTTCCCTAATCCGAGTCAGACTAAGCTATAAGGTTAGGGTTTCCTTATGTTGCGTAAAAAATTCCTAGATTCTGGGTTCCCTTAAGATATTTTAGCACTTGTTTAGCCGCTTCCCAATGTAGTAGTCTAGGGAAACTCATAAATTGGCTAAATTGTTGTGTCACATATGCAATATCAGGCCTAGTGAAGCCTAAATATTGTAATCTTCCCACTAATCTTCTGTATGTTTCTAGTTTCTCTATTAATTCACCTTCTTCAATGGTTAACTTGTTTCCAGGGACTATGGGAGTTGTACAGGGTGTGTAATCCAACAAATTGGTTTCTTGTAAGATCTCTCTGATGTATTTGCCTTGAGTAAGTATCATCCCATCTTCTACTCTGCCTATGTCAATTCCCAAGAAGAATTTAGCATATCCCAGGTCCTTGATAGTAAATTATGCATTCAACGCCTTCTTAACTGATTCTATTTATTCTTCATTGGCACCTGTCATCAAAATATCATCCACAGAGATGATTACTGCCAGGAAATCATCCCCTGTACGTCTAGTGTATAGACAGTGATCTGCTTCTGATCTTGTGAACCCTATAGAATATAGTTTTATGTATAATTCCTTGTTCCACTGCTTGCCATCCTATTTTAAGCTATAGATGGATTTAATTAGCCTGCATACCTGCCTTTCTTAGCTTTGGTGTAACCTTGTGGAGGAAACATATATAGCTTTTCTTCTAAACAGCCATGAAGAAATGCATCATTGATGTCACATTGGTGGATTGGCCATTGCCTAGAGGCAATAATGGCCAAGAACATCCTTATAGTAATGACCTTTGCCACTGGAAAGAAAACCTCTGACTAGTCAACTCCCTCTCTTTGGCTAAAGCCTTTGGCTACAAGCCTAGATTTTGGTTTATATACTGTGCCATTTAGATTGTACTTCACTTAGTACACCCATTTTAAGGCTATAGCCTTCTTCCCTTTGGGTAGCTTTGTAAGTTCCCAAGTTCCAGTCTTCTCTAAGCCAGATAGTTGCACATTCATAGACTCTACCCACTTTTCATCTCTACTAGTAGTATCATAGGATAAAGGTTCAAAAACTCCAGAGACATTACCTATAAAGTTGCTATAGATATTGCTATGTTTGATGTTCAGCACCCTTAACCTTTCTTCATTTGTTCCTATAAGATAATAGACTTGCAATGCTACATTGTCATCATCAAGAGAGTGAAAGGATTGATGTGTTGTGGTCTAATGGAAATACTCTTGTAGGTATTTGGGGTGGGTGTGTGTTCTGTTGCTTTTCCTTTGTATGGGAACAGTAGGTAGTGTGTTTTGGTCTAGTAGGTTGTTATCTAAGGGATAGTCAAGTAGCTAGGAACTTTGTTGATTACATGATACTTGTTTTGAATCGTTGTCACCTTGCTCAGTGGGTTGTTTAGTTATCATGGTTAGTATTTATGTAGGATATTTTGTGCCTACATCAGTTAAGTTACCTGTGAGCAAAGGTTCTAGATTTTGTGTAGTGTTAGTAACATTCTCTCTTAAAGGGAAGTCATTCTCATAGAATGTAACATCCCTCGACACAAACACTGCTTTAGTATCCAAATCCATGACTCTATAGGCCTTGTAATCTGGCATATATCTAAGAAAAATGCACCTTTTTGACCAAAGATCCAATTTTGTCCTATTTGGTGTTTTGTCTAAAGCAAAGCAAAGGCAACCAAAGATTTTCAGTTGTTCATAATTGGGTTTTCTTTTGTACAGTTTCTCAAAAGGGCTCATCTAACCCAAGAATTTGGTTGGGATTTTGTTTATCAGGTATGTAACTATTAATTGTGCGTCTCCCTAATAACCTCTAGGTAATTTGGGTTTGACCAGTAAGGCTCTAGTGATCTGTAGTAAATGTTTGTGCTTAACTTCCACTATACCATTCTATTGTGGTGTATAGGGGTTACTCATTTGGTGTTGAATTCCCATCTCTGTGAAAGTTTTGTTACATTCCTGATTAATGAACTCCCTTCCATTATTAGTCTGTGTTTTCAATATTCTAGTGTCAAACTGTCTCTCAGTGTTTTTAAGAAACTGCACAATGGTTTGTTGTGTCTGGTATTTGTGTCTTTGTATAAAGGTCTAGGTGGCTCTGGTGAAATCATCCATAATGGTAAGGAAGTAGTGTGATCCACCCATGGTAGAAACACTGTAAGGTCCCCATAAATCCATGTGGATGATTTCAAAAGGTTTATATGTATGTATTTCATGCTTAGGAAAAGATTTTCTATGTTGTTTAGCCAAAGGGCACACCTGAAATTCATG
The DNA here is from genome assembly GCA_027563885.1 of Erythroxylum longipes. Taxonomy (NCBI): domain Eukaryota; kingdom Viridiplantae; phylum Streptophyta; class Magnoliopsida; order Malpighiales; family Erythroxylaceae; genus Erythroxylum; species Erythroxylum longipes. Next base: position 23,927,725 of record JAOQMS010000009.1, on the reverse strand, counting down.
TTTGATAAGGACAGAAACATTTATTTCATTAATGTGCTGCAATTTTGCCTTAGATACATGCCCTAGTCTAAAATGCCACATATCAAAAGTCACAGAAACATTAAAAGCAACATTCTCAGTTTTGTAGAACTCTAAGGAGGGACCTTTTAAGCTATTAGGGGGTAGGAGAGTCTCTGTGTCTAGCTTATATAATCCATTATAGCTGATATAATCCATTCACTGCCTTGACAATAGCCATAACATCATTAGTTAGAAGGTTCTTCAAAAATAACTTGTTATAGTGGAAAACAGTAACAATTTCATTCTGAGTAGTGGGTATATTGATAGACAATAGGTTCTCGAAGAAATTAGGTATATGTAAGATTTCATTGAGAGAAATTCTATCCCCTATATGTGTCTGGCCAATATGGGCAACCTCTTGCTTAGTCCTACCAGGTAGAGTTACAAGATCATGGGCATTATTAACCACATATTTAGTGCAAAGACTAAGGTTTGTTGTCATGTGTGTAGATGCAACAGAATCAACAAGCCAAGACAATTGAATGTTGTGTTCACAAAATGTGTAACATTACTTGCATAGTTTTGATACTCTGAATATTTTACTTCCCCAGTAGTCTTGCCTTTGATAGCCTTACTTATCTCTTGTTGAATGAAATTAGCAAGACTAGAAGATATCTGTCCATTCCATGGATTTTCCTAATTCTGCTCTTGTATGATATCTATTGGACTATTGGCTATTTGGGCCATGTTTGGCTTCCTTTTCTCCCTCTATGCAGCAAGATCTTTGTACCAGTCAGGGACTCCATGAATTTTGAAGCAAGTCTCCAAGTTATGCCCATTCTTCTTGCATTTTTCACAGTACTTATCCTTCTTCTTGAGATAAGGCCCTTTGTTGGAATTATTATTATTTCTCCCACCTTTCTTCATGTTATTAGACTGGTTAGCTAGCATTGCCATGTTAGGAGTGTTATCCATAGTAGAATTCACTACTCTTTGTCTTTGAATAGTTTGTAGCATAGAAAAGGCTTTATTCACTATAAGTAGTGGCTCCATTAACATAATTTGGTTAACAGCATGCTCAAACTTATCATTAAGACCTATTAAAAATTGCACAAGTCTATGAGCATTTTTCTTAATAGTGATGGCCCTTGAAGCATCACAAGTACATGTAGGAATAGGACTCAAACTGGACAAATCATCCCATAATTTTTTAAGCTTAGTGTAATAAGCAGAAACTGTTAAGGTGCCTTATATAAGTGAACCTATTTCCCTCTCTATTTAGTATAATAATGGTCTATTAGCTTCACCAAACCTCTCTTGTAATTCTACCCAAATTTCTCTACTAGTAGTAAAAGATAGAAAGGCATCACCTAGTTCTTTGATCATGGCGTTGAGGATCCATGATTTCATCATGCTGTCTGATTTCTTCCATTTTGTTAATAAAGATGGATCTTCTGTAGGCATAATGCAGGTTCCATATATGAAGGATAGCTTATCCTTAGCACATAAAGCTATAGTCATGGACTTACTCTAGGTGATGTAGTTGTTGCCGTTAAAGGGTGTGGTGACAAGCACAACACCAAGGTTTTCAGTGTTGGTAATAGAGTAGGGCTCATATTCATTTGTTATTAGCATGTTTCTGGCACTAGAGCCACTGTTGTAGGCTGTATTAGGCATTGTAGGTTAAGGATTCCTCTGATACCATGATAGAAATAGTAGATAAAAATAGAGAAAGACAGATATTTTTCTTATTTTCCTAATATTGTATTTTACAGGACCTTATTATACTCCCCTAACCCTATTTCTATTGGTTGCTTCTCCTAGAATCAAGGAAAGTTTTAACTAAGAATACTACCATGTGCTAGCTGTACAATACCGAAAACCATTTAGCTAATACTATGTACAAAACCACTTGTATAAAAATGAAGGAAAGAAATAACAAAAATGTGAACACATAAAGAAAACAGAAAGAAAGCCTAAAGTTATGGCCTGTAGTTACTTGCCCACTTAGCCCAGCATACCCAATCCCATTAGTGTGTTTTTAGGTATTTTACCAGTCTATAATATAAAGGAGATAACTTCTAATATGTAAGTAGTGCTATTTGTAGAACTATAGCTTCACAAAAACTCACATCCTACTTCGAATTTTCAATTCCGTCTTTTTTTATCCACCTGTTGTTTCATCCTCTATTGTGCTTTGTTTAGATGAAATTTCACTATTTGAAGGGATGCCTCCCTTTATTGTAATGCTTAGTCTATTAACACATTACAAGAATCTCCATCAAGGTAAGGTGCATAAATAGGTGGTGGGTACCCATATAGAACTTCGAAAGGAGTAATATTAATGGCAATGTCGTAGGTTGTATTGTACCATTACTCAATCAGTGATAACTAACTCGTCCATTTTTGCGGAGTGTCGCTACAAAAACACCTGAGATATATCTTAAATATTTTGTTGACAACTTCAAATTAACCATCCGTCTGAGGGTAATAAGAAGTCAGGAGGGGTTGGAGTAGTTCTAGTTATGTCGCATGATAGTGTTTGTTTTTTAGACAAATAACACGATCCTTCAAATAATTTCTTAGGTCTTTATCCAATTGTTTCTAGTAAAATAAGTTATAAACCGTCTTGATCATGACAGTAACACCTAAATGGCCCCTTCATGTGTGATGGATATAAGCTTCTCTTGAAATTCTTTGTTATAGCTTGACACTATCCTCCCTTTCCACTTTAGAAATTCATCCTTCCACTTATAGTTTCCTAAATGCACCTCTTGGTTTTTTAGTTTCTTTATAAGTTCTTTGATGGTTGCATCCTTTTTCTAGCCTTCCTTGATTTCCTCCATTAAGGTGTCAAGATTTTTTCTCTATAATTGTTGGAATTGTACAGTTGCAAATATATTATTAGGCTCCTAATTTCTAGCTATAAGATCATAATTAATTTTCTTCAAAATTCTTCCCTTAATGTATATTATAACATAGTATGTTTCAAAGTAATGAAAGAATAGAAGTATTTCTTTCTTCTTCTTCTTATCTTTCAAGTTAGTGTCAGAGGTTACAAAACCTTCAAAAATGAGTGAAAAGTAAAGTAATTCATATGGATCAAAATATGTTCCTATTTTTATTCAATCTAAAGGAGCTTTTAATGCATACATCGTTCTTTTGAATCAAATTATAATGTTTAGTCACAAATGGTGGAAATGCATATTGTTGAAAGGGGAAAACTTTCTTATATATGTGACAAAACAAAGGCCTTACATAATCTGAAGATGGGTATAAGAAGTGGCATACTAAAAATCAAAAAGTTAAAAGATGGTTGCTAATGTCAGTGAGTCTAGAGATTATGAAGCGATACTAATGATTACCCACAACCTGTGATATCTGAAGTGCACTAGTAAAAGCCTTCTATGATGAAAGTGATGAATTGCAATTTTTTTCCCTAAACCAAAAGACATTCACTCCAAAACAAAATGGAAGACCTCTCTTTGAATACTATGGAGAGTTAACTGGTCTTTCAAGAATTGGATTATTGGGACAAAATTTTCATGAAGGATCCTGATGATGTTGAAGCATACTGAAAGTCAATTGAACTACTAAGGGTGCATATATTCCTAGCAGATTTGGATGAGGTTTTCAAATATGCTCAAGGAGAGATTTTAAGGAAGGAATCAATTAGACTCTGGAAGAACATTATACATTAATGTGGCGAGAGGCATTATTTTGTCAAAAATTGAAAGGAGAATTTGAAACCTTGAAGTTGTTGTTATGGTGGCTGAAAAAAATCAAACATAGTGAAAAATCTACATACAAATGCACTTATGGCAACTAAACTGGGCATACTCAAGATCATTGCTATGAACTTATAAGATATCCAAATTGTTGGGACTATAATCAATCACCCTAAAAAAAGAATCCAAGAAGACTCTAACGACGATTGTTGATAAGACCAAAACCAATGATGATGTTGTTGAGAAGAATTTGACATTAGTAGCAACTAGAAATAATGGTGGTAAGACTTCTAATGTTTTTGCATTTTTTTCTAATAGTACATGGATAATTAATTCTGGTGCTATAAATCATATGATCTTTGATTCTAGACAATTTACTAAACCCAAAGAGTCTTCACAAATTTTTTTTTATGTTGCATATGGTGATGAAGCCTCAATTATTGGAGAAGGGTATTTAATTACCACTAATAAATTTGGATTTTGTTATGGTTTTTCCATCTTTAGATTATAACCTTTTTTCTGTTTCTCAAATAATAATAGCCTTATCTTACATTCTAATTTTTTGGCCTAACGTTTGTCTCTTTAAGGATATCTAAACAAAGCAGACGATTGGTTGTAGTATTAGGCAAGGGAAGTTGTATTATCTAAAACTAACATCAAGTATTTTAGTCAAGTTGTATCAAGTTTTTTCATGAATGACTCAAATATGGAGAAAAATAAATCTAAACCATGGTTGTGGCATCGATGTTCGGGGTATGCATTCTTTGGGTTTTCAAAAAATTATTTCCTAGTTTGTTTAAAAATATTGATATTTGTAGTGTCTACTATGATGTTTATGAACTTGCAAAGTATCATTGAAATTCATTTCCATCTGTGTTAAATAAAAGTCTCTTTCCCTTTATTCACTCTGATGTATAAAGACTATCCAAATTTTCAACTTTAGATGGGTCTTACTAGTTTGTTACTTTTATTGATGATTATATAAGGATAATTTGGTTATGGTTAATAAAATATAAGAGTGAAGTGAATTTATTGTTCCAAAAAATGTTATAAGATCATTCAAACTCAGTATAATACATAAATTCGAGTTCTTTGTAGTGATAATGGTGGAGAATATCAAAGCTTTGAATTGAAACATTATATGGAAGCACAAGGCATTATTAATCAAACTAATTGTATAAATACGCCCCAACAGAATTGAGAGGAAAAATCAAAATTTGTTAAAAGTTTTTACCTTATTAATTCAAGCTCATATGCCATTTACCTATTAAGAGAAGCTCTATTACGTATCTGATTAATCGAACCCCCTCCCTCTCTATTGAATTTTAAACATCATTTCAAGTCTTTACTAATGTAGTAGCTACTCCACCAATACCAAATTTGCCTCCTTTTGTTTTTGGATGTGTAGCATTTATGTATATCCATAAAAAGCAATGCAACAAACTAGCTTTACAAGCCCTGTGGTGTGTTTTTGTTAGGTATGTGACAAATTAAAATGGGTATCGATGTTATCATTCTCTAACTAAGCTTATGTTTATCACAATAAATGTAGTCTTTCATGAAGATACACTGTATTTCTTTAAGTTTGAACTTTAGGGTAAGTACCAAAAAGAAATTCATACTCTTAATTATGAACTTCAGGGGGAGTGTGAAGGTGAATGTCATTTTTCATATGGTAATGATGTTAGTGATGGTGTTAATAATTAGTTGCAAAGTGGAGAGGAGTAGGAAGGGGCTATTAAACGAGAGAGTGTTAAACAAGAAGGGACTACTAAAAAGGAGGATGTTGGTCCATTAAGTGTACAAGTTGATACTGTCACTAATATACCACACTAATCATTTATTGAGGATGTTCTTATCCTGACCTTAAGCCACCCAAAAAATGGCTACTAAAGTGTCTTACTGGAGGTATGCCTAAGCGTACTTATGAACTTGAAATTTCAAGTAGAGTTAAATATCACATAATTCATTATGTGTCAAATAATAATTTGTCAGAATTAAATAAGTCATTTATAAATCAATTATATGTTGTAACTATTCCTAACAGTATATAGGAAGCTCTAGATGTAGCACCCCACTCCAGCAAGACCCGAACCTGACATCATTGATGATATCCGAGTCCGTGTCCCGCGAGGGCGGCGTGCTAATGCACTCAATCATTCAAAAGTCGGTATAATTTTTTTTTATAACACAACATGCAGAATACATACTCAAATTGGCCCCACATTCATTCATCATCATTATCAATTAGCACAAAGTTTTAATAGTTATTTGGGCCCTTCCACAAATACAAAGCACTTAAGTCAGTTTGACTTTATAAATGACAGAATCATTTGTACAAAAGTTCATTATACACAATTTTATACAAAAATAAGAAAACACTAATGCAGATGCCAACTGATCCCGACCTCTATCCTTCACTTGTATACTGTAGGTATACTCTCGTTGGCCTTATGGGGTATTCTTCTAATCCTGAAAAATAGTTGCAAATTTTGGGTGAGTTTTG
>JAOQMS010000009.1:23886222-23918070 GCA_027563885.1 Erythroxylum longipes | reverse complement strand
CTAGATATATAATGCTCATAAAAACCAAACTCTTTTATTTTTATTAATAATAAATATTTTCATTACAAAACTGTAACCTGAAGAAAATTAGGTTATAAGTAAATACACTTGCTTTCCAGGGCACTATATTTATATAACTCCAATAGTTCAAACCATGCACATGCACCCCTGTGTGACACTCAAACTATAAATGTAATATCTTTTGGTTCTGATGTCCAAAAATTACAAACTTTATACCATTAGAAAGCTAAGAGGATAAGCTACAACTTTTATGAGACAACATTATTAAATTTAGCCTAAATAAATACAGTTTATTGATGGTTTATATGTGGACTAATTACTTGGTGACAAATGGTAGCATGTTGTGTGGATGTGTGGCAACTCTTGAATGGAACAAGTGTAGAATATACAAGAAGACACATGTTGTTACAATTTGTTGACACCTAGCATTGGAGGATATGAGTTTCTGTTAGAGTTTCTAGTTGGCATATTCCTCACCATTTTTGTTCTCTCACCACCGAAACTCTCTTTCTCACTCACACCTCCTGGAAATTTTTGCATGCTTTTTGGAACATCATCTTCACTTGACGTCCGTACATGCTATTGCACCAGGGAAGTTAGATTCTTCTATTTTCTATGTTGTTTTCCTCTTTGTCATCTTAATCTTGGAGTTGTGATATTTTCTTGAAAGGCTTGAGTGGCTTTCTCATTGAAGTAGGAAATTGTGTTAAAGAAGGTATGGGAATACTAATCTTGATTGCATGTTATCATATGAATTATTTTGATGCTTGATTGGATGAAATATGTATGGATTTGTTGATGAGTTGAGGTCTGGACATGAAATTAATGTGTATTTGAGGCATGAATAAGGTGGAATTGTGGTGAAAAGGATGAGTGTTGGAGTAAGGGTGTTGAAGATGTAAGATGTGAATGAATGGTACTGGTTTCACTGACAGGATTTCACTGAACAAACTTCGGTATTTAGGCTATAACCTGACTTGTAGATATGCAAATGGAGTGATTTTCATTGTGATCAAACTATACACATCTTCCTACAACTTTTATGAAGGAATACAATTTTGTTTCTATCCTGAAGGAAGATGAAATTTGGCCTAAAGTTGAATTTAGGATTCTGTCATTGTTTCAGACTGCAGTGTTTTGGGTATAACTTGCAGAATACTAAACCAAAATGCATGATTTTGATGTGTCATTAGAAACTTAATACATAGATTAACTTTTGGTTAGAAGAACATATTGCCCAAAAACCACTTTTTATATGTCAAAATAGCCATACAAATCTGACCCGAAAATTGTCCTAAGAAATCTGAACTAATCTTAGTTGTGTAATTTTTTACATATACACTGTTAAGACTTTAATAATGGTTTTATTAGACTTAATTGAGATTAATAATGAACCTAGGTGATGTTATATTAATGGAGAAAAAAGTGTTTGAGTTTTGTTTTATAAATGGAGTTGATAATATAAAAGATATAGGGTTTATTAATGATGAGCATAATGTTGAATTACTTTGTGTGATCATGAATGAATGAGCTCTTAAAGCTTATGTGTTATGAATAAGATATGAATGATTGTCAATTGGGAATTTCTGCTATAATATTGTGACAATACCAGACCATTAGTTGTCCAAGGAGTTTTATAGTTGGGATTATAATGGAAGTGCTTGTTAATTGGGTGCATATACATAATGTTTGATGACTCAACGTATCTATTGATGCAAAATTGCACATGTTTGTATGTGTAAGGTTTGAATAAAAATTCTGAACTCTGAAATGGATTGTTTTAAAAACTTTCAAGTCCTAGTCATGGGTAAATAGGCATGCCTAGAAGGGTCTGTAGCTACTCCTGGACACATTTAAAGGGTTGACACTTTGGTATCTCCTGATTATGACACTTCAATTTCTGAGACATAAGTTTCTCTTGATATTGACACTTTGGTGTCTCCTGATAAGGACACTTCAGTGTCGAGACATAATTCTCTCCTGTTCTATGATACCAATAAGTATCTCCTGTTTGGTCTCGTTACCCACTTCTGTAAAAAGGATTAGTAAGTCAATTTGTTTTATACTCTGTTATATGTACAATTTGGTTATAATTAAGCAATGTTCTGAAATAATTAAGTTTTGTTTTGACTTATTCAGATACGATTTTAACATAGACAAGTTCTGTTCAGATATTATGATATTTTGTTTTGATAATTGTAAGATTTGCTTTGAAGCCAACATATCCTATTTTGGCATATTCTTTTCTGAGATACTTATTGTTTGGAATGCACTTTTATATATGATCTGATTTGTATATGTAATTATCGTATAACTGTTAGGGTCAGTTACCATTATGTATCATGTTTAGTTTTTCTCACTAAGTTATATGCTTAGCATAGTGGATTTGTCCTGTGTAGGTTCAAATAGAAGGGTATAAAGACTGGGACAAGGACAACCTCAGTGGCCAAAGGAGATTGAGTTTTGTTTTGATAAAGTGTATTTGAGTTTGTTTTTGAGTTGTATCTAATAATTGAAACAGTTTGAATGTGTTGGAAGGTTTGTAATAACTATAATACAGGATGGATTGGTTTTTAAGATATGTTTGTGATAAGTTCATTGTGTATAACGTATTTTTTTGTAATCCATCTTGTAATGCAATACAATGTATGTTTGCCCGAATTGGTTTTTAAGGAAGATTTCGAATGCTTTGGTTTGTTTGTATTATTTTGTGTGGCATCCATATATTCTTCTAAGGGGCATATGGGCTGTTTCATTGGTATTAGATCTATGATTTTGCTATTAAGATGTCTCTCAACATGTATGATATTAGGTGTTATGTTTCTTTATATTTCTCAGTTGTCGTCAAACATGTTAGGTGTTTTTTAACATGGGCTAACATGAAACATTGTTGTTACCATGTTGCTTGCTTCTCCAAATTTCTTGACTTTTTAACATCTTATGGTTGGAATCAATTTACAATGCCTTATTCAAAGTTCTTTTCATCTTATTAACTACTTATTAATGATAAAGTAAACACACGCAAGAGGGGAGTGAATTGTGTATGACCTAAAAAATTTGTAAGTTACTAATAATTTGTATAAACGATAAGAACTCGCTAAATTTTAACAGAAAAGTTTATAAATAGAAGGAGGCTATTAAAAAGTGAAAGAACCTTACTAACATTTAAAAAAACAAAAGGAGCCTAGCGTTTTAAAAACGAAAGGAGCTAGTAAACGTTTAAAACAAAATGAGCTTGTTGACGAGAGAAACCTCTTGCCATATTAAAACAAACGGAGTCCATTTCAAAAGTGAAGGAGCCTCTTGTGAATTAAACACACACACTATAATGCAAAAATTTAAAAATTAAGAGAGAGAGAGAGAGAGTGACACAGTTGATTTATGCTGGTTCAACTTTTAACGAAGCCTATGTCCAGTCCACAAGTATTCAAGTTGAGTATTTCACTATAAAATTTCAAGTAGTAAAGTTTCACAAGCCTCTCCAAGCTCACAAGTACATATTTTTCAAAGTTTTTTAACCTTCCACACTCATAATGTTTAACAAGCCTCTACAAGCCTCCACAAGCTCTAAATTAAAAATGTATAAAGAGTTTAATAGTCTCTCTCAATAAAGTAATTTCACTTTCTAAGGCACAATGAGTTTAATATAGATATGAATTTCAAGAATATTGATAATACTAAAGTATTTTGCAAATTTGTGTTTTTTTTCACAAATGCAATAGCTCTTCCTTAAATAGACATTTTCTTTAACTAGGTGTTGCTTCATTTTAATTATGGGTTGACTTTGTATCTAGCGAATCTTCAATATCATCGCTGTTAGAATCTTCCATTATTCAGACGTTAAGAAAAAAGTTTTGACAAGAATATTAAAGCTAATTGTTCTAATTTATGATTGGTAAGATTTTTCCAGATATTATAGAATCTTTTTTAATAAGGTAAGTTCATTAATAAAGTTCCTATAAGGAAGGAAGCATTTATCCTATGATATCATGTCCTTTTAAGAACTATATCTTTACCTATACAGGGAAATAAATCCAATTTGAATTTTGAAATATTATAGAGTTATCATCAAAATCATTAATAACAAACCTTGAGCTAACAATCTCTTGCTTTTTAATGATGACAAGCCATAACAGATATATTTTCAAATTTTAAAAAATAATAAAGGATTTCGAAAGATACCTGTAAACTTTATATATTTTTCCTCACAGTCATGATTAGAAGGAGCCTTTCTTATAACAAGAGCCTTTCTTGTGATAGGAACCTTTCTTATGACAGGAGCCTATCGTTTATGCGTATCATAGATTTAAACTTCAGAAAATTCAGTTCAATCATATTTCAACAGTTAGTGGAGAATAGGGCAAATATATCATCAATATCATCAAAAGCAAATATATCATTTATTCTCCCCCTTTGTAATTATCGAGGAAATAAATCCTATTTGAATTTTGAAATATTATAGAGTTATCATCAAAATCATCAATAACAAACCTTGAGCTAATAATTAACTTTATCCTCACCTTGATCCGACAATTATACTATTTCAATCAAATATAAGACTTCTCCTTAAAATCATCATCTACAAGTCAATAAACTAAACATAGACAATTATTATATAATTCCATAGAAAACATGCTATAAAGGTTCTAAACTACAATTAATTTAACCTTTAGTAATATCTAAAATATGGCCTTATCATATATAATGAAGTAAATTACTATATGAGTGGATATACAGGAATCTAAATCTACCAAACCAAACATATTATGCTCTTCAATATCTTCGGTCTTCCTGTTCGTTCAACTGACTTATGTTCTCCATATTGTATTAAGACTAAATTAATTAAATAAATATAAAAGAGATAATTATCATAAAATTTAAAGAATAAAATACTTGTATGAACATTAATTAATCTATAATAAATATTGGGTTATAATTGTAAGTCAAACTAGTTATAAGTTACTTACAACTATTGGTCGAGTAAAGCTCTTTTTACACTATTTTATAACTAATCAATTAAAAAAATAAACATAATATAAAATTATTTATATTAAATATAAAAATATATAATTGGTTTAAGTGAAGATAACTTAGTAAGTGAGCATATACAATTACGAATGCTTTATCACAACAAAAGGTTTTAATATAATTAATTCTGAACTTTATTTTTATATATAATTTATTAAATTTACTTAAATTTTTATATCATGTTCCAATATGGGATAATTTCAATTATAATTGTATGTTCACACATATGTGAATATTTATTTTGATACAAAAAAATGTACATGCATTCATTGACATTTTCCGAGTATAATTGATTTATAAATACGATTAAAATGTGAATTGTGAGTTATTTGCGTTCAAAATTTATTTAGAGACCATTAGTATTATTTCGGAATTTTGGTGAATTTAGAAAATTTCTGGAAAAAAATGGAGTATTTTTGGATTAAAAAAAAGTAGAAATATGGACCAATTATGTTGTGACATGTAGGATGCTTAATTAGTTAATGACAAATGGCATATTTGATTAATGGACAAGTGACTTAGTTAATTAGAGACATTTGGCACTGTTAGGTCATTCGTATCAGTAATATTTACCGATAGAATATTTCTATTATGTCAGTAAATATTACCGATGGACAAAGTATTGAAACTCCGTCGAAACATTTAGTGATGGTAAGTTATTTTTCGTTGGCAAATTTTGCAATAGATATTGTATGTGCGTCATTAAATTTAACAACAATCAAGTTGTTGAAGTTTTGTTAGAAAATTTAGAGACGATAAGTTTTTTCTTCGATTAATTATTTACCGATGGAATTCAATCAGTAAATGCACCAATATTGTTTTTTTATTTTTCAATTTTGACTGGTAATCTTATGATTGATATTTAATTTCTACAGTTATCTGGTGATAACATATTGAGTTTTCTACATTTAATTTATCTAAACAGTAAGTTGAATGATAATATAAAGTAAAAGTTATCTAAATTCATAATAAAAAATTATTATCTACAACAATAAATATGTAATTAATACCAAATCACTCGAGAGTAGCAAAACTAAGCTATGCAGTTAGTGAAGGCAGGTGGTCTGACTAGTGCGATAAGATGTTGCCTCTCCCCTTTAACTCATCCATCTCATTACGGAGCTGGGCTATGTACTCTATCGACTGTTGCAACTGAGTTGCCAGCATCTACACTATGCTCTCAAGCTGAATGACTCTCTCATTGGATATTGACTGCCTAGTTGATGCAGCTATACTGGACATGGAGGATTGCAAATAACATGTGTTGGCAAATAAACCTAAGTTGAAGTTCCGCGACGGTCCCTACCACCCACTGCATCAAGATACATCTGACTCTCATCAATAGTTTCAAATTGCTGAGATTGTCATTGAATGCTTTCTTGTATTTGGTCCTATCGGGAGGCAATGTATATGTTAATAAGTGATAATTATTAAGAATTAAAATTAAAGCATAAATTTCACATACATTAAGTTCTCTACATTGAATGTTGATGAAGGTCACACTATCATGCTTCTTAGTGTGGGTGTGCAAAAAGAGCTGACAAGGTGTAGGCTTCATTCCCATAGACTTTTCCTACATCAAAATAAAATGTTACAAGTGAACTACAATTTTAAATTTTTTTGGAAGAGTTTCCTTTATTTTTATCATATTTACCCCTTATTGAACAAAGAAAGTAACTAAAAAACATAACCTTATATGGCCCCAGACATTTATAACATTATCATTCTCCATAATACCCATATATTTTCATTCCAAAATTCACACAGCAAATTAAATTGAAATACATCAAAGTAAAAAAAATCAGAATATAAATGTAAAGTGTAGATACTTACAACTTTCTCTGCATTCTCTTGGTGGGTAATAAATCCTTCAGTGTATACAGGAAGACTCTCTTCTCCCAGTCCTCCATGTTTGTTTGCGCTTCAAAATGGACATTGCCTCGGGTGATATCCAATACTACTACCAACAACTCCATATTTCTTTAGATATATATAGAGGTCGTACACCATTCTTGTGTCGCACACCAAGAAAGTCTCTATAACAATACGAGCTCGCCTCTCCCTTACTTTATCAATTATTGTGTCAAATTTGGAATCCAAAAAAAATCCTTATGAAAAAAGGAAAAACATACTATAAGTGCTCACAACCTATAATATTTATCTAATTAATGTATAAAATTAATTAGATAAAAATATAAAAGAATATATTTTTTGTACCTCAAATTCTTAATAATAAAAATCCTTTGTCGCCTGAGAGACATTCTTCCATATATAACCCTCAAGATCAATCTTCTCCTTGAACTTGGATGATGTTTCTTGAGCATGTTCCAAACGGAACCAACCTAATATATAAGCAACGTTAGATCAATTTTAAATTAATACCTATAACTTTAGTATAAACCTAAAGTGTTATTTGCATGTATTTTCACTCACAAATTGTTGACTATTGTAATGTACGTTCTTCCATCTACTCCTTCAACTCTAGGCCAGAGGTCACCTTCTTCATCCGTAATGTTTACCCCTAATATCTCTATCAGTATAGGTGTGGTGGATGGTATAATGCTGTTAGATGGTGTAATAGGGCTGTTGGATAGTGTAGCAGGGTTGTTAGATGGTGATGCCTCATCTGGATGTGTAGTAGCTGGAGGTACAACACCTGATTTTATAGCAACTACAGTATGTGATGCTTCACTTGGAAAGTAACTGGCTTCAAATTGTGGTAACCTTAACCTTGGCCACATCATATCTTCTTTTCTCTCTGGCGGCATATTTTTAACCTAAAATTCACATTTTATTTATTATTCCAATAATAGAACAATATAAATTGAATATATAACAATATATTATTGATGGAATAATAGATTTATTCATATTTTATTCTATTATAAACAAAAATTAATCGTTATCATGATCACTTAATTATAAATCAAAATCATCATCTTCTTCTTATTCTGAAGAATTAGAATCAAACTTTGGCTCCTTTTCAGATCTCTCGCCCTCCTTATCCTCTCCATAAAAAATTTAAACATATTTATTATTTGGATCGTTCAAAGGTTCATTCTTGTCATATATAACCTATGCATTTATTTCATAAACATCTTCTTGAAACGTTTCACTTTTAGTTCTCTTATTTTCTTCTTTTCCATGTAATTCAAAAACACCTCTAGGTTTTACTTTACAAATGACCAACCAATCTAACTTAACTCGTCGTAAGCTAGGAAAAAGGACATAATACACCTAGATCGCTTGCATCGTAAACACAAAAGATTCAAATTGTCTAAATCTTCTTTGCTGGTTGATTTCAATTAGATTGTATCAGTTGTGCACTTTTGTACCAATATTAGAAGTTGGATCAAACCGATCACACTTAAATATCACACTCTAGTTTATTGGCAATGAAGGATAATCAATTTCACGTATCTTTATAATTTTACTATAGTAATCTATCAATTCTCCCTGTATGCAAACACCACTATTTATTGTTGTCATGCTATGACCAAGATATTCTATATGAAATTTGTATCCATTAATGAAATACACCAGATACAATTTAACAATTTGTAAAGGTCTTTTCGTAAGATCATATATGAACTTATTCTCTACTGGATTTTTTAAGGCCTAGAAAAAAATTATCGTATTAAATAGTATAATGTCATTTGAACACTTTGATCTGATAATTCAACCATTTCAATAATTGCAAGTGAAAACTTACATATTTCTCGAATCATCAAGGAAAGTGTCTTTCAACTTCTTTATTGATATCATCCTATTTTTTTTGGGCATTAACTAGCTTAACCATTCCTCGTATAATCTAAAGGCATTATTATATATTTTAGTTGTGAACAACACTAACTTTGAAAACCCAAAAAATCAATTTGAAAATCAACTTCAACTTACTACACGAAAGGTTAAACCTTTTGACAGTTCAATAAAATGTAACCATGAGTAGCCTCTATTTCCTCCTCTGTTAACATTCTTCTTGTTGACTATCCATATGTTCGTTTAGGATATGTGAAAATGGATAAGTTACCATTAACATCACCCGTTACTCCCTTGACATCATTACGAGGAACTTTTCTTTCTCTTGTGTGCACATGTGGTTCAAAATAATATGAACAAAATTTATTTGCTTCCTCCACTAAATAAGCATCACATATTGAATCTTCAACTTTAGCCTTGTTTTTGACATTTTTCTCCTAGTGATGCAAATGCCTACATTACAAATAGTTAGATATACAATTCTGCAATTAAAACATGTTATAACTCCAATTTAAATATTTACGATAATTACCTTTCAAAAGGATATATCCATCGATATTGAACTGAACAAGCAACTTTAGCCTCACGTGCTAAATGCACAGGTAGATTTTCCATTTCAACTAACTTTATTTTAGATGATGTTAAGCTCCTGAAAAAAAAACTTAATTCTATTATAGCGTCCCAAAATTATTCAATAGCAACTTCTGAAATGCAATTGGAAATAGCCTTTGCATAAACATATGACAATCATGACTTTTCATCCCAAATAATTTCTACTTTCTCATATCCATGCACCATGGCAAGTTTAAAATAAATTTGTCGAGAAACTTTAGACTTTTCAATCATTCACATAAAATTTCTTTTTGTTTTCTGTCCAAAGTGTAACATGCTTTTGGATATTTACTAGTGGTAAGATCTTTATCTAACTCATTCCTTTTATAAAAAAGCACAAATCAACTCGTGATTTTGCATTGTACTTTATCCTCGCTTCAATGTTCATCATGGTATTAAACAAATTGTCAAAAATATTTTTTCAATATGCATCACATCTAAATTATAATGTATCAAATTAGTTTTTCAATATGGCAAATGCCAAAAGATGCTTCATTTTCTCAAACCAAAGTTTTTACTAATGCTTATATTAACTTCATCAGCTTCAAGTTCTATAACTTTTAGTAACCTAATTCATCAATCTTCTGTAATATCTCTTCACCAACTTTGTAAGGGGGAGGAGGAGTTTGTACCATCCTATTATTAATGAAATTTTGTTTATTTCCTCTAAATGGATGATATGGAGGAAGAAATTTCCTGTGGTTATCAAACTAAGATGTTTTAGCCCTGTTTGGAAGATAAAACGCATCAGAATCATTTCCACAATAAAGACAAGCCAATTTCCCTAATGTGCTCCATCCATAAAACATAGCATACACCAAAAAATCACTAATAGTCCATACCAAAGCTACTTCAAAGATGATGCAATTCATATACCAATGGTTGTAAGAATATATCAATTTTATACTTTGGATTTCTAGGCCCTGTCATAATCACTGTTAAAAACATATATGCCTTATTCATACACATCCATGGAGGCAAATTATAACGAGTAATTATGATTGGCCATGATAAATATTATTACCTGGATTAACTAAAAGGTTAGGATCCATCCATCAACAATCCTAACCTAGTATTTAGATTTTTAGCTGTAAACTCATAATAGATGTTATTGAAATGTTTCCATATCAGTGCATCTGATGGATATCTCATTATTCTATCTTCCTATTAGTGTTCATTATGCCATCTCATGTGAGATGTAGTAACATCAAAGGCATATAGTCTTTGAAGTCTCAAAGTTAGCTGGAAATAATACATTCACTTCTAAGATACTAATTTCTATTTCTTAGTACGCTTTCTAGGTTTGAACCTAGATTGACTAAAAATTTTGGACTCTTGTAATTCCAAATAATCTCCTTAAAACAACATATATACCAATTTGCAACAATCAATTTTTTCAACTGGTAAAACCAAGACCTTGATAAGTTTCTTCATATTATAAAAATTATTAACTATTGTATGATTAGAAGCAATGATTCATTATACCAACTAAGAATTTTATCAAAACTTTGATCAGAGAAAACAATATGTTTGCAGTTTTTAATTTGGAACAAACCATTTTCTTAACAAATGGAGATTCACTTCATCAATAGGAAGAAAACAAATATGTTTGCAGTTTTTACATAGAAGTATGATTTTTTGGCCATCCATATATGCAGGTTGAGAATATGTATAATGAATAAAATCTTCAACTTCCTCAACAAATTCAAGATTAATGAAACTGCTAGGTGTTAATCGTCTATACATCTAAGATCTATCAACATTACCCATTTGTACAAAACTATTATTTAAAAAATTGAGAATTAATCACATTGAAGTTTAAGAATCATGCTTGAATTAATCACCTACAAGTTGATTTACTAAGTTCTAATTAAAAGAAACACTAAGGTACGTGGCATTGTTACACCATATGAATCGAGAAAGCAAGTTCTCGTTGTAACTCTTAAGCTTGTGGAATTTTTCACCGACAAGCCTCATGGGAGCTGCATTATAGGTTTCCAGCCTATATACCATCTTAGGGGTTTATTATACCTCAAATCATTGTTTATTTTCTGTAACTATACAACTTACTACTTCTTTAATTTTTGATTAAAGTTTGTACACTAAGTTCAAGTTAAAAGAAACACTGTGGCATTATTACACCATATGAAGTAAGAAAGCAAGTTCTCGTTGTGACTCCTAAGCTCGTGGAATTTTTTACCAATAATCCTCACGGGAGCTGCATCACGGGTTTCCAACCTATATACCATCCTAGGGGTTTATTATGCCTCAAATCAATGTAAATTTTTCGTAACTATACAACTTACTACTTCTTTAATTTTTTTTATTCAAGTTTGTACGCTAAGTTTGAATTAAAAGAAACACTAAGGTACATGACATTGTTACATCATATGAATCGAGAATACAAGTTCTCACTGTGACTCTTAGGCTCGTGGAATTTTTCACCGATAAGTCTTATGGGTGTTGCATTATGGGTTTCCAATCTATATACCATCTTGGGGGTTTATTATGCATTGGATCATGCTTTTCATCTCAAACTCATTCCACATATAGTAAATACTTATGTAGTTCATACATTTACTCATCAATGATTCAAACAAAACCCAAACATAAATACTTAGGCTATTAAAGAAGAACATAAAAACTTATCAATGATTATAAGAATATTCTAAACAAAAATATAAAATCAAGACCTCATTTGCATTCACAAAAAAACCCAAACCCAAGTACTCATACTATTAAAACAACACATATAGTAGACATTAGTTGGATGACTTACTTGGATGGAAGGACAACCACAAACTATAATGAAGAAAATGAGCAACGTTCCTCAACACAAAATAGGGCCTGCGAAAAAAAATATTTCGTATTCAATATAATATACTTGTTCAATAGTTTTGTATTTATATCTATTGCATACAACACCAAAACTCATTATAAGCATTAACATTTGAAAATCTTACAATCAATTATTGGTATAATGTCAACAAAAGCATGTGATATATACCAACACAAGCATAATACTTCCAACAAGTGATATAAACATAAAAAAGAGATAAACGTAATGATTTTGTTACTTCTTTCGTTGTCTTGGGAATTCTTTACATAAGTGATGTGATAGAATAAATGGATCATAAAACTTTATCATTGTATTCTATACTAAAATAAACCAAAACTTGCCATAAGACATGTTTGTAATCTCTAACCAATATTTTGTTATGTTAGGCATAATATAATGGAATTTATAATGTGACATATAGTTTAAATACCATGCTTCATTAGTCCTCCAAACAAGTTCCTCATTATACCATTTTCTTTATGATTAGAATTAACTATCATAATCTCCCTTACTTTTATTGAATTGCAATAGCACCCCTAATGTTTGTTAGAGTAGTGTTCTAAAGGCAATCACCTTTAGTACTTTTGTACAAACTTTATTTTGATTAATAAAGCAAAATGCATTTTCATTAATTTCATATTCGTTTATATGTGAATTGATATTGATCTTAAATTAAATTAATGAAGTCCACGATACAAAACATAGCATGAATAAAATCATGATGAGATCATGATAATGAGATTCCAATCATTTGCAATTATGTTAGTATCCAAATAATCCCTAGTCATAGGATTAATAAGACAAGACATTATTAATCCTGACAGACTAGCACATTTTATACTCCTTGATTTGATCAGGCAGTGGATCTCACATACTGTAAATATGAGATGTTTAGAGATAACATGTGGATTACTAAAGGTAGTAAGTACATCGGTTGATCGGCTATGAGATTATCATATGGATGATCTATCAAATGTTAATGATTAATCTCATCATAGCAATGGGGCAAATATCCTTAAACTTAAGGTACTCAAGGATATCTTGGATACTAATCTTGTGCTTTGATATCATTCCTTGTTACCTCAAGATGCTGTCACTCTGTAATAGCCCGAACCATCTCTCTTATAGATCTTGTCCACTTTGGGCCTTGGCCTAGCCAAGCTCTCACAATTTTACTCTTCCCGAACACTCACTCGAGAAAACGGGTCATTGGGGGAAAGGTATCCATACCCTTATAAGGTGTACTTTGTTCCACTCTCTAATTGATATGGGAATCTAACATTCCAACCCCTTTAAAGGGCCAGCGTCCTCGTTCACCCACAGGCCTGGATCCACCCCCTTTGAGGCCCAGCTTCTTTGCTGGTCCACATTCCTAGATCCACACCCTTGGAGGCCCAGCATCCTTGCTGGCATACCGATCTGGGTGTTGGCTCTGATACCATTTGTAATAGCCCTAGACCACTCGCTCATAGATATTGTCCACTTTGGGCCTTGGCCCAGCCAAGCTCTCAAGGTTTTGCTCTTCCTGCACACTCGCTCAGGAAACTGCGTCTCATGGGGAAGAGGTTTCCATAGCCTTATAAGGCCTACTTCATTCCCCTCTCCAATTGATATGGGAATTTAACATTCGACCCCCCTTGGAGGCCCAGCATCCTCGCTGGCCCATAGGCTTGGATCCACCCCTTTGGAGGCCTAGCTTCCTTGCTAGTCCATAAGCCTAGATCCACGTCCCTTGGAGGCCTAATGTCCTTGTTGGCATACTGATTCGGGTACTAGCTTTGATACCATTTGTAACAGTCCTAAAGCACTTGCTCACAGATATTGTCCGCTTTAGACCTTAGCCCAACTAAGCCCTCATAGTTTTGATCTTCCTGCACACTTGCTCAGGAAAACGCATCTTTGGGGGGAGGTATCCATACCTTTATAAGGCATACTTCGTTCCCCTATCCAATTGATATGGGAATCTAACACACTCTTAGGGTGGTGATAAGGTATAGTTATTGGTATTCGAAGGTAATTGGGTAGCCAATAAAGGATTCACCACTCCTGATAGACGGAGATGATACCCATGACCTCTTTTCGGGGTCATTACTCGAGAATCTCTGGCCAAAGCAGTTATATGTCTTGAAGAGAGTCTTCAATGACAAATAAGAGTAATGAGATCCTAGGACAAGAACTAACATCACTTGGACTAGATGTGATGTAGTTAGTCTAGTGAGAGTTCACACATAGCCCATACTCTGAACCAAGTGGGGTATAGTACGGTGAAAAGATGAATTGCAAAGTAATTGTCTATAGAAAGGTCCGTAAGTTGGATAATTAACTATCGAAGAGTTCGTGTGTTAATCTACTTATATTCTAGCAAATTGGCATCATGAAACCCTTCATGATTTGATTGAATTAAGATTTAATTCAAGTGCCTAAAAAATTGAGAACCTAAGACTCACATCATAAAATATCAGTTGAAAAACATAGTGTGTATGGCTAAATTTAAGTAGGCCATGATTGTGACTCATAGGCCACGATCGTGGTCAAAGGCGAGCGTAATTTTAACTAGGCCATGATCGTGATAGAGCGCACGAATGAGTATATAAATGAGTTCTTCACTTATGTACAGAAGGTTCTACCACTTCTTACACACTCAAGTGAGAGTATAAGGGCTCTAGAAGAGTTCTAGAGTGAGAGAGAGGTATCAAGAGTCTTGTTCTTGCAATTTATGCAATTATTGTATGAATCAAAGTGCATGCAATAAGATTCTTGATCTATCTTCTATCATCTTGAGCATCTACTAGAACTCATCTAGTTTGGTGCTTAAATCACCCTCATACATTGTTTCTTCATCTTCTTTACGTGTTCTTGGGTGATCAAGGAAGGGTTTGGTGTTTGCAACAACCCAAACAAGGAGAAGAAACAAGAAAGGAGGAGAAACATAAGGTAAAAAGTTTTATATTTAATCTTCATTTACATATCCATGCATGCATGTTTGATTCTGTAGTTTCGAGTTATCATGGTGTCAGAATCTTGATTTCAACACTTCCGTTGCATTATCATGCATGTGATGCATGCAACCATGGCAAACCCAACAGCGGTATCAAAGCAAGTTTATGCATGTAATACATGATGAATTGAACATGTGCACAAAGTGTTTGCTGGGTTGTGACTGACATGCATGCTGATTTGGAATAATTTGTGTAAATTGTAGAAAACTTGTTTTTTGTTTTTCTTTACCAAAAATGTTTATAAGATGTTATATTATGTTTGTATCAAAGGAAATTGCAATTGAATGCCATTTGCTATTTTATGTCGAATTAATATCCAGACTGTTCATATGTTGATTTCTGGAAATTTCTAGAAAATTAACGCATGTTCTGATTTTAAAATTTTCGTATTAATTATAGAAATTTTTTTTCTTATTTTCTTTCACATAAATGTTTATAAGGTGTTATATTGTGTTTCAGAAAAAATAAAATGCCACTGAATGTCATGTACTATTTTATTACAAATTTAGTTTCAGCTTGATACATGTATGAAGTTCTGGAAATATTATGAACATGCATGCATGTAAACTCTATATTAATTTTTATAAATTTTATACATGAACATGCAATATGAGATGTTGTCACCTGTATGAGATTCATAGCACTTGTTGTTAAAGTGATTATCTTATGCATGCATGATGTAATGTTTGACTAGTGTTAGATGTAATATGACAAATGTCATACACATATGATGTGTTGGCTTATTACAATTAATTAATAAATAATTACTAAGAATTAGGTTTTGGAATTTTTTATTAGAAACATTTAGAATGTTTATAAGACTCTAGAATTATTTCAGAACTAATTGAATTTGATTCAATTAATAAATAAAGTCAAAGTCAACATTGGTCAACTTTTTGAAAGTTGATGGAGTTCAATTAATGACTTATAATGTATGTATTTTAGTTAAAAAACCTAAATAAGGTGTTTGTGTGATAAGAAATGTATTATTTTGATGGTAATAAAATGCTTAATGCATGTGATTTAAATTAGGGTTCTAGAAATTTTCTGAATATCAAATCGGTCTCTTTAGTGTCTAGTAGGTTAACTTATTTATCTTCATGATTTTGGCGGTCAAGATAATTTTGGTTTGTGCCGAAATTTTTTAGATAAATTCAAGATGACCTAGGGATATTATAGATGAGTAATTGATGTACGGGAATTTCGAAAACCATAAGGGTTAATTTAGAATTAATCCAAGTAGAGCATAGCATTTGTAGTGTGACTAGATGAAGGCATATAAACTAGGATTAAAGTGTTTAATCTGGACATCAAAATAATCAAATTTTAGGTTTTCTAATCGAATCACATTCATAATTTAGATTATCTAAGACTAACACTAGTACCCGATTTGGTTTAAGAGTTTAATTGAATCACGAACTTTAGATGCATAGTCAAGTCACAACCTACATTAAACCTCCTTTGTATGATACATGCATTAGATGCATTTTAAGGGTTTATGGATATAGGCTCAATTTAATTGAGTTGTAATGTATATATGTGATATGCATATTTAAGATCATCCAAGTAGTGATGAGATCAAAGAACAAATCCCTCAACCAAATATTAGGACTTGCGCCTTCCATTGATATGGCAAGAAGCAGAGTTCTTTTAGAGTTGGATTGTTAGGCAAACCCAAGCCTGCTCTACATGAATATGTTCAAACCATGGAAATTAGATTTCTAGATTAATGGGTTGGTCCTAACTGGAAGCATTGATTTGTTAGGCAAACCCATGGTCAACATGGATAGAAGCAAAGTTGGGTTATATACATAGGATGTATACAAATCAAGAGTTGATAACCTAATGAGTGTGCTAAATCAATAATTGATGGCACAGGTCGATAGTTACATAAATGAATGCAATTGGTATGAATGGTACTTACCGATTGACCTAAGATGGATTGTTGTGCAAACCCAAGGTCATTCTTGATGATATCAGATATCGAACCATTGAGAAAACTGTAAGTTTTCTCAAATTTGTAGTGAGGGCTATAGATTTGAATAAGAATAGTGGGAACTATAATGTCCTTATTGATATGCATTGATGTACATTCTAACATTTTCTCTCGTTCTTCTAGGTTATTGAATCGCACGATGTCTTCTAGTGTGAACTTACGCTCCCTATTACATTCAAACAAACTCACAGGACCTAACCTCTTGGATTGGCTATGGAATTTGAGAATTGTTCTCAAAGCTAAAAACTAGGATATGTCCTAGATGAACCACTTCCCGATCCCCCTACTGTCAATGCATCTGATGAAGATCAGAAAGCTTATAAGAAGCTACTAGATGATAGTGAGTCGGCTAGCTATATAATGCTAGCCTCTATGTCACCAAAACTACAGAAGCAGCATGAGGCTATGGATGCTCACACTATGGTCCACCATCTAAGGGAACTATTTGATAAGCAATCTCAGTCTGAAAGGTTCCAAACCTCGAGGTTGCTTTTCCTTTCTAAGATGGCTGAGGGATCATCTTAATTACTATATACGTTGAAGATGAATGGATATATTAAGAGATTTGCCAGTTTAGGCTTCATAATGGATCATAAATTAAGTATAGACTTAATTCTGACTAGTTTAACCGATAGTTATTCACAGTTTGTGCTTAACTATTGGATGAACCAAATATCCATAATGATACCTGAGCTGATTAATCTGCTCAAAGCAACTAAGCACACCGTTAAGAAAGACAGTAAGGCTATCATGATGGTGAACTCTGCTTCTAGTTCTCGAAAGAAGAACCAAAAGAAGAAGAAGAAGTCTAAGAAGCTAATGGGAGGTGTAGCCAAGAAGAAGGCAAAGGAGACAATACCAAAGGGGATATGCTTCCATTGCAACAAGGAAGGACATTGGAAGAGGAACTGCAAATCTTATCTGGAATCACTGAAGCAGAAGAAGGCATTAGGTGCCCCACTGTCTACTTCAGGTATGATATTTGTCATTGAGGTTAATACTATTTCTGATTATAACATTTGGGTATTAGATATCAGATAAGGCTCACACATATGTGTTGATATGCAGGGTCTTAAAGCTAGTAGACAGCTCAAGAATAGAGAGATGGACCTACATGTGGCAATGGAGTAAGAGTTACTGTATTAACTATAGGGACATTTGTTTTGTATATTCCTAATAGGCTAGATTTAGTTTTGGAAAATTGCTATTATGTACCCATTGTGATTAAAAACATTGTATATGTTTCATGACTTAATAAAGAGGGATTTCATTTAACTTTTTTCAAGTAATGGTTGTTCAATTAGGTTGAATCAAATGTTGCATGGTTCTACTACATTGTGCAATGGAATTTACATATTAGATATGTCCAATCTAATTTTAAATATCAATGACAGTATAAGACAAAAACGAGACAACTTAAAATCATCTTACTTATGGAAATGTCGAATTGGTTATATAAGTGAGAAATGCATGATTAAGCTATAGAAGAATGGTAGCCTAGGGTCATTTGATTATGAATAACATGACACATGTGAATCTTGCTTATTAGGTAAGATGACTAAATTACCTTTCAAAGGAAAAGGTGAACGAATGAATGGCTTATTAGACCTAATACATTATGATTTATATGGTCCAATGTCTGTTCATGCCAGATGTGGTTTTATGTTCTTCATTACTTTTATTGATGATTATTCATGATATAGGTATATGTATCTAATGAGATACAAGTCTAAAGTGTTTGAAATGTTCAAACAATTTAAATATAAAGTAGAAAAAAACTCGGTAGAAGTGTTAAGATACTTCAATCAAATCGAGGTGGTGAATACTTAAACAAGGAATTTCTAACTTATCTCGAAGATAATGGGATAGTATCCCAGTGGACTCCACCTTACACACCACAACATAATGGTGTAGCTGAAAGGAGAAACCAAACCTTATTAGATATGGTAAGGTCGATGATGGGCTTAGCATATCTACCAAAATCCTTTTGGGGTTATGCACTCGAGATTGCTATTTATGTGACAAACAGAGTCCCCTATAAGGCAGTTGAAGTTACTTCATATAAGATATGGAGTAACAAAAGGCCCTATCTTTCTCATTTGAAAGTTTAGGGTTGCCCGGCTTATATGAAGCAGATTCAATCAGAAAAACTTCAAGAAGAGTTTGTTTTTATAATGGCATGTTTATCATATGGATTCTAAGTAACATAATTGATAACATGTGATGCCCTAACCAATCAGTCCAGATACATACATACATACATACATACATATATATATATATATATATATATATAATAAAGAAACAAGATAAGATTGAAGCACTTATAAGTAGTTAAATAGTATTAACTTAATACTAGAGAAATAACAATCATTAGAGTATCTCACCTAAGGTAGTATTGTTATTATCTTAATATCGGTATGAGTCAAGAAACACTTCTCCCTACATAAAAAAGAGAGGTTAGACATATAAATAGGAAGGTGTAAAATAATGAAACAAAGAAAGCAATTATGCACCTATAATAAGGATAAAAGGTAAACAGTGAATTTATATCCTAGATTATGTAAAGTAAAATAAAAGCCTTACAAAATACATTTTTTTTACTTTTTCTCTAGTTGACCTAAGATCATAAAAACCTTATCTAAAGTTAAGCAAGAACCAAAACTAATGGTGCGACCTAAAATAGAGAAAGAATGGTAAATACAGAACCATATCAAGTACATAAAATGAAGTATAACAAACTAACCAAATCACATAGCATGGAGCCAAAAAGTCACAGGTTTAATTGTGATTCTTTAAACCTAATATACTCTCAAGTCTGAACACCTCCAAACCATACAAAATGACCAATAACCCATCAAAAACAATAGACATCAAAGAGAAATTACCTCATTTTAGACCATTTGTAGGGGTTCAAATTGCCAGATCGGGCTAAGAGAAACAATCTCCACCACCGATAAACCCATTCTCCCCACTCTTACTATCACATATTTCCCATCCTAGGCGCAGTTCCACCATTCCCTCTTACACAAGCACCACTTTCTCCCACCCCAGGAAATAGCCAGACAGCTCTCCCAAGCCCAAATCCAGCCTCCTTAAAATCTGATCCAATCCCCAACCCAAACCTACCCAAAGCTATTGTTTGGGTGGATACTCAAACATAATCAGCTTCTCCCTTCTCTCTCTTATTCTCTCTAAAGTAAATCTTCCTCTTCTGTAGTTTTTCCACCATACTAGTTCACTATTACATTCTTGGTATCCTATATATTAAGAGAAGAAAAAGGAAGCTCGTTAATCCAATATTTTTAGTGGCTAATATTTCAAATTTTTCAAAATTTCAATGCCATTCACTTCCTTCTTTCCCTACTTGACATCATTTACTAGAATCACTCTTCTTATTCCCAAAGAAGAAGAAGAAGAGGTGTGATTTTTTAGCAAACTAGCTTCAAATTACATGTATTTTTTTATTCAAAAACTTTTATTTTTTGTTTGGAAGTTTGTTTATTGATTCCTTCTATTTTCTGGGTTGATGGAAATCTGAAAACAAACATAACCTAAGAGTAAAGCATCATCGACAACTAACCTCGAATAAATGAAGATGATGCATAATGGACAGTGATTTCGAACGATGGATGAAGATTTCTAGAGAGAAGGCTGAAGGTGACAACGTTAAAGAACAAAGGAATAAGAAAAAATGACGCAGGGGAGGGAGGGGAGGGTTTTTGGGTAGGTTTAAGTTGAAACTAAAAAAAACAAACAACGTTGTTTTCATTTAAATAAAAAATCAAAATAATGATAAAAATAATTTCTGAAGGCGTTTTCATTTAAATGAAAAACCAAAATACCGACATAAGCGGTTTTGTCAGTAACCGTCGGTAATTTACAAACGCATATTTTTCAACCAACAATTGTCGCCTATTTTTATGGCAAACTTTTCTATTTTGTGGCTATATACCATTAGCAAAATCTCGTGGACAATTTCCCCACGCTTTTACCAATAGATATTTTGTCTATCGTAAAAAACCATTTTTTTGACAATTTTAATGGTAGAAAATCAATTTCCATCACTAATTTACTACAGATTTTTTACCTCAATGATTTGTAATTTTCTTGTAGTGGATAGCGGATGCCTAATGTATTTTAATATTTGGATTGATTATTATGAAAAGATGTACTTTAACGGGTGTCCTCTCTTTGTGAATTCAAATATGAATGGTTTAGAGAGACTAAAAATCGAAAACTTCCACAATTGAAAGAATTTTATGCTTAATTCCAAATGAGGTAATATCATGACTCATTTAAATGTGGGATTTAGTACATACAATAAGAATAACTTATATCAATATTTTTTTGGACCCTCTTAAGAATCATAAATGATGAAGACTTTAATATAAAATGATACACTTGCATAATATAATTATTTTATGTTCTAATATTAATCTAACATAATATTATTTTGCAATCTTGTTTGTATATAAACTCTTACACACACACACACACACACACACACACACATTGAATTTAATAAAAACAAATTATGAGTAAGTTCTAATGAAAATTAATTCATGCATGTATGTATTATGTTTCCATATGTATTTATTTGTTTTGGAAATTTTATTCGATGTTATCTATAAAGATATTTTTTATTAATGTATAAATGAGAAGAATATTAAGTAGGATTCATGTAAGTGTAAGATTGATACAAGTATTTTTAATATTTATGGGTTAATTATCAATTTAAGCTTAAGTACAGTATCGGAACTATACACACTAATGTTAAAACTGTAATTGTTTGATTAATTATTTACTAAATATTATATGCCCTTTTAACTATTTTGTTCATTCTTAGTCATGTTTTATGTGTCGCTATTAGATTAGACCATGCTTAAGTACATACAATAATAATAACTTGTATCATTATTTTGGTGGACCACCTAAGAGACATAAAATATGGAGTTGTTAGAGTTTGTGAACAAATGAAATGTTGATGTATTGTTGCATTAAATGTATATGATTACATAAGTAAATGAATGTGTAATATAGTTCACTAATAGGAATGAGACCCTAAGTGGGCTTCAAATAGATACAATCATGTTTATTTTTTCGCAGGTGCTCAATATTTTTTTCCTTGAATCTTTAATAAATAGTAAAATTTTAGTAGTTAACCGATGCTGGATAAGAATATGACACCGACTTTGGTTTTATACTAGCTAGTTGGAGAGGTTTTTAAGTCAAAAGTAAACTAGCATCGATGGTAATTATAAGATAGGCATTAGACTAGTGACATAATTTATGATGACATCCGTTAATAAAGTCTTAATGTCTTTAGACATATATGGAAATAGAGTTTGGGTGATTTTAAACTTCTGTAAAACTAAAATTTCATTTTGTATTTAAACTTTTTACATTTAACCTTAGATTATAAAGGACTAGAAATTTGAATCTTTATAAGATTGAGAAGATTGTTGCCATCTATTCCCTTTGCATCATCCTTCTTACGACATTAAAGGAAGTATATCTTCTTACTCGAGTATATGGTTCATATAATTGATTGAACTATGTAAATTCTTGTGTTTTTTCTTCATTTCTTTTCTTCTTAAGTTGTTTTTATTTGTGCAATAATTAGAGCTAGATTAATTAGTATAATGGTATTAGACCAAATATTTTACTATTAAGATGTCTCTTCATATGTGTGATATTCAATAGGATATGCAATAGTGTTGGAAGGAGAAGAAATACTGTTAAAGAATTTGGGTGCATCAAATAAGGAAGAGATTATATCAGAGGCGTATAAAGTAAAATTGTTGAATTTGAGAGACAAGATCTTAAGAGAGGTAGTTAATGGAACAACCACTAGTTTATTATGAAAACAACTAAAAAGTAAGTACAATTAATAAGAACAACATCTTCAACGACCATGCTCTTCTCCCTACACCATGCTTTCTCTTCTTTAGCATTGTTTAATCCATTCATTAACTCTTCATTCCTCCTGCTGCACACTCAACCATCTCCTTACACAATCCATCCTTATTCTCCTTCTACAGATCCTTATTCCCTTTTCCAGCTTCTAATTATTTATAATTAAATAAGAATAATATATACTATTGTTTTATAAGAAAATTTAGTTATTATAATAACATAGATAAAATAATAATCAAAATCAGTAAAAACTAAATTAAGTAAATAAATATAAAAGAGATAATTATCATAAAATTTAAGGAATAAAATACTTGTATGAACATTAATTAATCTGTAATAAATATTGGATTATGATTGTAATTCAAACTAATTATAAGTTACTTATACTTATTGGTCGATTCAACCATTTTTTACAATATTTTATAACTAATGAACTAAAAAAGTAAATATAATACAAAAATATTTTATATTAAATATAAAAATATATGATTGGTTTAAGCGAACATAACTTAGTAAGTAAGCGATCATTTTTTAATGATTTGAGGTCACACTACATAGAGTTTACACAACGTCTTATGGCTCTTTCTGGTCGTGAGTTATATATATATATTTATATATAACACCATTTCATATGGCAAAATTTTTGATAACTTGAGTTTACAAGACAATGTATGTGGACGGGATGGAAGTGGACTGAATGAAAACAATTAAATTAGTTGAGGCATAATATTTTTAATATTTGTATTCACTATTGCAAAGTGATGTACTTCAGTGTGCGTCATCATTGAGTGAATTCAAACATGATTGGTTTTGAGAGATCAGAAATCAGGGAATTCCACAATTTAAAGAATTTTATGCTTAATTCCAAATTTGGCACTATCATGACTCATCCAAATGTGTGTTTTAGTAGATACAAATATTAGTTGATACACGTATCATGTATTTATTTATTTTGAAAATTTTACACAAAGACATTCTTATAATTGTATATGTTATAATATGATTCAATACATATGACAAGTTGGTTATCAACTTTATGAAAGATGTCAAGAGAAAAATGTTTGACAGTTAAATGGTGATTAACAGTTATATGACAAAGGGACACAAAGAAGTAATTTTCAGTTATGACAGTTGTGTAACTTGCTCTATATATATTCATGTGTGTGGTTGTTGGAAGATATACACAACATATATAGTTTGAAATGTATTCTAGCAACTAAATTGTATTGTGAATTCCTTAGTGTGTGTGTAAGGAATTTCTTGAGTTCTTTATGTTAAAGACAATTTGTGTGTGCCTTATGCTCTTGTACAAAAACTATTATAGTGAATTGGAGTCCTGAGCAATTCCCATGGATGTAGTCAAGTGTTGATGAATCATGTAAAAACAACCGTGTTCATTTCTTCTTTTGAGTATATGTTCTCATTGTCATAATTATTTCCTACAAGTGTATATGATCCTACAAATTTTGGTTAGATAACTGTTATTGCAATACAGTTTCCAAGTAATTTTTATTTTACAATTGGTATCAAAGAATATATTTTTTAAAAATATCTACCAAGATGGCTCATAGTAGCCGAGTGGACATTGAAAAGTTCAATGGCTCTGGAGATTTTACAGTATAGGCAATGAACATAAAGGCCATACTGTTGAAGAATAAAGACTTGAATACTTGCTTAAGATAGTTTCCAAGTGATGTAAATGTAGAGGCAATCGAAGATTTAAATGGGCAAGCAATGAGCACCATCCTACTTGGTCTGTCTGGAAATATTGTAAGAGAAACAAAGGTTTGCAAGACAGCAAAACAAGTTTGGGATAAACTTCATGAAAGCTACCTATTGAAGACACTTCCAAACAAAATCATACTATGAGACAACTGTTTGGATTTAAAATTGACGAATCTATCAGTTTCAGTGACAATTTGGACAATTTTAACAAAATTGTTCAAGACTTGGCTGCATGTACAACTGAAATTTCAAATGATCAACTTGTTGTCATATTTCTCAACTCCTTACTAACTTCATTTGATGGCCTGAGGGATGCAATTGAATTTGGACGAGATGATTTAACTTTGGACATAGTGGTGCACACTGTAAGAGCAAAAGAAAACAGACTTCATGCAATGAAGAAGCCAAATACTATATCACTATTTACAAAAGGGAAGCAAACACCATAGAAGCAATTTTTAAGGAATTTCAAAGGCTATGACTCAAAGGACACGAGCAGGTTCAAAGAGAAAGGAAGGAAATTTGATAAGAATCACAGATGGGATTCAGACAAAAGAAATGACAAGAAACCTAGAAAGTGGGATAGAAAGTGTTTCTACTGCAATTAGCATAGATCTATCTGATGAATTCCAAGTATCAAACTTTTAAGATGTTCAAAGATTTGAAATTGAAACAAGAAAATTTAATTGATAGAAGGGTGAAAACTCTACAGACTGACATTGGATTAGAATTCTGCAACTCTAAGTTCAATCAGTTTTGCATTGAAAATGGAATTCAAAGACATTATTCAACTCCCTACACTCCACAGCAAAATGGCACAGTAGAGAGAATGAATAAGTCAATCCTCAACAAGATAAGATGCTTACTAATATCTTTAGGATTGTCAAAAAGATACTGGGGAGAGGCTGCCTCAACTGCTGTGTCCAAATTCATCAATTGGTTTTAGCACTCCTGAAAAAATATAAAGAGGGTCAGTTCTTAATTATGAGCATCTTAAAGTATTTAATTGTGTTGTATATATGTATCAGAATGCAGAGAAACTAAAATCAAGAGCGGTCAAAGCAATCTTTATTGGATATCCAGATGGAGTCAAAGGCTACAAACTTTTGATTGAAGATGACTCAGGATATAAAATTTTCATAAGCAAGGATGTGAAGTTTAATGAGTCTGTCATGCCTAAATTAGTTCAACAGAAAGGGAACAATAATAATGAGAACGTAAAGAACAACATGAATGTCACCATCGATTCAGAGTTTCCAAGTTCAAACTAAAATCTTCTTGCAGATCAAAGAATGATGACAGAAAATGAAAGCATTGATGGTGATCTCATTCAGTGTTCTGATCAACCAATGTCTAAAAATGAAATCGAAGAACAAACTCAAGGCCAACATTTAGATCAGTTGAATGATTATCAACTTAAGCGAGATAGAATAAGAAGAGTGATTGTTCCACCAAAGAGATACATTACAGACATTATAGAATATGCTGCCTACACTGCTGTAGAAATAGATAAAGGAAATCCTAACAACTATGAAGAAGTTATTTCTCATAAAAATGCTGCAAATTGGAAATTATCCATGGATGCTAAAATGCAGTCACTACTAAAAAATCAAACATGGATTCTAGTAGAAATACCAAATGATAAAAACATGATTCAGTGTAAGTGGCTTTACAAAATTAAAAAAGATTCAAGTTCAAGAAGTGTTCTGAAATTCAAATCCAGACTCATAGCAATGGTTTACAAACAAAAGAAATGTATTGATTTCCATGAAATTTTTGCACCTATTGTGAAGTTCAAGATAATTAGAATCACGCTATCTCTTGCAATGCATCATAAGAGAAAATTTGAGCAATTATATGTCACTACTGCTTTCTTAAATTGAGAATTGGATGAAAAGATTTATATGCAGCTACCAGAGGGATATGTAGACAAAGGTATGCCAAATGCAGTATGCCTCTTGAAGAAATCACTATATGGTTTGAAGCAATCACCAAGACGATGGTATGCTCGGTTTGACAGGTTCATAAATTCTATTGGATTTAGAAATAACAGTTATGATGCATGTCTCTACTATAAGAACTTGGATTCATATTTTAGAATATTTCTGTTGCTCTACGTGGATGATATGCTCATCTTCAATAGTTCCTTTACTGAAATTAAATCATTGAAAGGTTACTTAAGAAGGAATTCGAAATGAACGAACTTGGAAAAGTAAATAAAATTCTAGGAATTCAGTTGGTTAGAAATTCTAATGAAGATATTATGGGCTTGTCTCAGTTCAATTATATGAAGAAAATATTGTTACAAATTGCAATGGACAAAGCTAAGTCTTCTTCCGTTCCTCTGCCCGCACATTGTGAGTTATCATCTGCTCATGGTCTAAAATTAGTGGAAGAGGAAGAATACATGAAGAAAGTTCCATATAGGGAAGTAAAAAGTTCTATATAGGGAAGTAGTTGGGTTAATCATGTATTTGATGATTTGTTCAAGACCAGACTTAGCACAAAGTATCAGCTTCATGAGTCAATTCATGTCAAATCCTAGAAAGGCACATTGGGAAGGAATTAAGTGCTTGCTGAGATATATCAAGGGGATAGAAACGTATGGCTTGATTTATAAAAAGAGGGAAGATAAAGTTAATGCTTTTGGCTATACTGATGCTAATTTTGCTGGTGATTCTGACTCAAGGAAATCAACTTTAAGTTATTACTTCACAGTTGCAGGTAATTATGTTAGTTGGAAGAGTCAATTACAACCAACTATTGCTCTCTCAACCACAGAAGCAGAGTATATATCTGCCACTGGAGGATTGAAAGAAGCCATATGGATAAAAGGCTTGCTGACTGAATTGAAGATGCTTGATGGAGATGTGAAGTTATTCCTTGATAATTAGAGTGCAGTATAATTGTACAAAGATCCAGTGCTTTATAAAAGATCAAAGCATATTGATGTTAGACATCATTTCATCATAGATATAATTTCAAGAAAGGAAATTACAATTGATTCAATTCCTGGTGAATTTAATCCTTTAGACTTTGGTACCAAAATTGTTAGTTGTAATAAATTTCGGTACTATCGAGATTTCTTGCACATTCAACATATTTGGTAAGAAGACAGAATTGGTGCTGCTTAGGATAAAGATTTAAGTCTGTATTGATTATCTTTGGCTGTTTGAATGACGGGGGAGTATGTTATAATATGATTCAATACGGATGACAAATTGATTATCAACTTTATGACAGATGGCAAGAGAAAAATGTTTGACAGGTAAATGGTGATTAACAGTTATATGAAAAAGAGACAAAAAGAAGTTATTTTCAGTTATGACAGTTATGTAACTTGCTCTATATATATTCATGCATATGGCTATTAGAAGATATACACAACATACATAGTTTGAAGTGTATTCTAGCAACTAAATCGTATTGTGATTTCCTTAGTCTATGTGTAAGAAATTTCTTGCATTCTTTGTGTTAAAGGCAATCTATTTGTGTCTTATACTCTTATACAAAAACTATTATTGATCATAATGAATTGGAGTCTTGAGCAACTCCTATGGATATAATCAAGTTTTGATGAACCACGTAAAAGCAACCGTGTTCATTTCTTCTTCTGAGTATATGTTCTCATTGTCATAAATATTTTCTACAAGTGTATATGATCCTGCAAATTCTGGTTAGATAACTGTTATTACAATACAGTTTGCAAGTAATTTTTATTTTACATTATAAATGAGAAGAATATTAAGTAGGACTCATGTTAGTGTAACATAAATACAAGTATTTTTAATATTTATGTATTAAATATCAATTTAAGCTTAAATATAGTATTTGAGCTATACACATGAATATTAAAACAATAAATTTTTATGAATTAATCGCTTAACATTATATGTTCTTTTCAATTATTTGATTCAACATTTTCCACTAAATTTTATATGTCACTGTTCGATCCATTTGAGCATCCTTCGTAAGTGTCTAAATAGTAAGACAACTTTAAATACTTTTAAATACAAATACATAGTTTTACTATTAACAAGTTTTTAAATATTTATGCATTAATCATCGCTTTAATCTTGTGATACTAGAGTTATATATATATATATTTGTGTGTGTGTGTGTGTGTGTGTGTGTGTGTGTGCGTGTGTGTGTGTGTGAATATTAAAATTCTAACTATTTGGATAAAAATATTAAAATTCTGACTATTTGGATAATTACTTAATATTTTCAATTATTTATTCGACTTTCTTTATCACATTCTTTTAGTGGTGACATTTGTTGTTTTTGTGCGCCCGGTAATCCTTTAAATCATGTTGTGAAATCATTAAATAGTACTAACAAAAATGTGAAATTAACAAACTTTAAATAGCAATGAAATCAATGTCCAATTTGTATTTATATTGTTTATATGCACTCCTAATTCTTTGAATCATGTTTTAATTACTTTTTGAAATTGATAAATAGTAACCAGAAAAAGGATATCAAATAAGTAATGAAAAAAAGAAACAATGTTCTGATATTAATAAATAGTAATAAAGAAAATAACATTTTGAAAAGAAAATTATGTTTTCAAATTAATTAGTGATAAAAAAATATTACTATGTAGCACCCCACTCTCGTAAAACACATACCCGACATCTTGAGTGATGTCCGAGTACATACCCCACGAGGGTGGTATGCTAGAACAATCAGTCAATCAAATTCAATACAGAAATTTCTTTTTTCTTTTAAAATAATGCACGCATATTGCGAAAAATTAATAAATAACTCGGTCCTACTTTTATTCATAAACATTTTCAAACACAATGTCACAACCATTACATTACGAAATCATTTACATACACATTGCAAAATACTTGTGAATACATATTTTCATACAAAAAAAATTAAAGAAATACTAATGTAGACGCGAACTGATCCTGACCTCTATCTCTTACTTAGATGCAGTGGCTATACTCCCGTTAGCTTAACGGGGTAACTCTTCTGAGCCTGAAATAAATATTGCAAATTTTAGGTGAGTTTTGCGAACTCAGATGAGGTAACCATCATCGATGGTTCATTCAATTCATGTAGCACATTAATACACATAACATGTAAGTCACACGTTGCATCTTTGCATATAGCATCATATATCACTTTCAGCACAATTATACCGAAGACTTCATTCATACAAAATACACATATCAATTATACACACGTATTACACATGTATATTCAATTCTCGTGAGACTCACTTTCATTTATTATTATCGTTATGACCAAGTGACTTTTTACTAGCCCATATCCCTTAGTGGATACCGAGCTATATCGAATAATGTCCCATATCCTTTAGTGGATACCGGCTACATTCACAACTGAGCCTGAGGCTCTAATCACAGTCTGAGATTTAAGCTTGTTTCCGGTGGCTATTCAAGTCACAACTCTCATTATCTGGTCATGCATTCATGTATGGAATGCATCTCTCATAATCAGTCAATCATGTCAAGAAGCATTTAGTTCCTCACATTCACATACAACTAGCACTTCAATATCACATTCATTTCTCATAATCATCGAAACTTCATTATCCTGAATCAACACAATCAGTTCACTTTCATTCAATAATTCAAACATAATATAAAACAAACAATTAATTGAGTGAGACCGTCTAGGTTACTCACTGTGTGCTCCAGATTAGCATTTGTTTCCAAGATCTGGAAACGTCTGGTTGCAGACATTTTATCCTGCACAACAATATTATGCAATACACATGTTGCACACGTATTAATAATTGCACAATCTTAAGAATTCATTTATGTACAAATGTGTATATGAACTATGTACAATGCATGTTCAATGACAATCCTGAGTATGTTATAAAATTTCACATTTTATCCACTTTCTCATTTTATAACTCAATTACTCGTCATTCCATTTTTAGCATTATTAGCTTTTATAATATCTGATCCTCATTCACTTTTACTAGATACTCATTACTCATCTCCTTTAAATCACAATTACAATCATAGAAACATCTTTCATTTCCATTATACTCATTTCTTTCGTACTTTGATATCAACAATTCACTCACTAATGTTATTCTAACATTATATGATCATACAACATCCAAACTCTGATTTCTCCTTATAACATCTCCAAAATTCCAAACCTTAGGGTCAATTTTCTATGATCATTATGACTAGTAAATTGCAGTAATTAGGCAACACTTTCTTCTATAAAATTGTTCTCCTATCTCTTAAGTTTCTAATGACAGCAAAATCATTCAATTTGGTTCAATATTCTAATATTTATGCTCAAAATACCACAGAATAAGTACATTTGACACTTTGGCTAGGACATGATCATGTTGTCAAATTGTACAACCCATATCTCTCAACTCAAATATACAAAATTTATAAAATTGATACCAATTTAAAGCTAAGAGAACAATTTAAAACTTTTATGAAGAAATATTTGTATAATTATGCCTCTATCATTATAGTTTAACCAATATAAACTAGATATGATTTCTATCTCGGTAATGCTACGACCTCAATAAAAACTCAATTTCAAGCCAGATTTTGAAATTCTTAGAGATAGAATTAAAATTCTATTTCTTCAAAAAAATTGTATCCCTATGTCTCTATTTACTCCAAATCAAGAATCATTCCATTTGGATAACTACAGAACAAGTTATGATCTAAATACCGAAACATGTTTAAGCTGTGCATGAAAGTTGGCCGCGGCAAACTTGTCCCGAGAGGAAAATTCCTCACGAAATCTTGCAAGTTGGCGGCGGGGAACCAAGGAGTTGGCCGTGGCGAACTTTCACAGAAGCACAATCAGTGAACAAGTTACTGCTATATCTTCCAGATTTTACAACATCCAACCTCGTGCACCTAACACATCTTGTACAAAGATTACCTTTTCTACTTCATTTACTCTTCATTCTCAACTCCATTTCAACTCAA
>JAOQMS010000009.1:23787760-23827734 GCA_027563885.1 Erythroxylum longipes | reverse complement strand
CTTTATTTTATACTGAATTGTATTTTTCGCAAATTTTTGTATCTTTGTAATTGAATATTACGGTTTGTAATAATTTTTGGAATTGGAAATGGTTTGTATTTGTAATGGGCCCAAATGGCTATTGAAAATTGTATTGATTACATTATTTTGTTGAAAATGGTTATAAAATAAAATGGGCCAATTTGGTTATCAACTTTCTGTACTTCATGTTTGTGGTTTTAAAAAAAGAATTTGTACTGAAATTTGAATGATCCAGTGCTATAACATGCCACCCTCGCGGGGTACGAAACTCGGAGATCACCATCGATGTCGGGTTCGGGTCTTACGGGAGTGGGGTGTTACACTCTGTTTAGAATTAGAAGGTTCGGAATATACCTGCTAATGTGGATAATTTGTTACAACAGAATGATATAGATAGTAAGCATCCCGCAGAGAATGTGTTGAGGTAGTGGAAGATGAATATATAAGGTGACAAAGGAAAAAAAAGGAGAGGAGAGGATTTTGTTAATGAATAGATTGATTGGAGAGAATCAACTTCTCAAAATGTTGATAGGAGTGATGTTGCAACTCAAATAGCTGTTTATCTTTTTACATTCAATTAAATCAATCTACAAAGTGTCATCTCATACACTGTTCTATTGCTCTTGTTCTTGAGTACTGTTTCTTTTGTGATTGTTGTTGTGCTTGTTCTTCATTTCTACAACCCAGTCAGGTAGGAGCTCTCGGTTCCTATCACACTTCCTTTAGAGGCTTCACTATTTCTTAAAGGAAAGTTAGCTAATATCACAGATGGATAATGTTCTCCATCTACTTGTTACCAAGACTTCATGAAAGGTGACCCTGAGGAGTTTTTGACTCATTTGGAGTTACAACACTTTCCTTAAATAGTGGACGATTAACAAAGGTAGGAAGGGACAACACCTTTTCTCTCAAGTTGAGTTTCAAAGTGGTTAGGTTGAGGGGTGGGAGGAATAAGGGCAAAGGAGGAAAGTGTGCCTCCAAAACAAAGTATTGACCTAAAGTAGATGACATAACTTCCATGGTCAAAGAGAAGGAAACTTTTCAGTATGGCAGAGTGTAGGTTCGAATTACTATTTCAAAAATGGTATAGAAAATTGGATGAAATCATTGAGTCTCATCCAACAAAAAACATAGGTAGGAAATAGTTTAACACAGGCAGGAAATCGTTTGTCAGTAAAAGAACAAAATGCCCTTGTATGATACAATGCCTCATAGAAATAAGGGAAACATGGAGATACCTAGCCCAAGATAGGATGAGGACTTGGAGACCAGGTAATAGAAGGGAGAAATAGAACACGTTATATAATAGAGGAACACAAAAGGAGTAAAAAAGGAAGCAAACACTTGCTCACAATTTGATTAGATCTTCAGTGATGCCAATGGGTTTCATAGTAGCACATATGACATGAAACACTTGAAGATGCTTGTATGGATCCTCAACTGAAACGTTGTAAAAAGTTGGCAACAAATAAATTAAAGTGGATTTTAATTTAGACATAGTATTTACATCTAAATTATAAAAAATTGTGTAGTGAAGTTGTTGGAAATGACAGTAAAATAAATATCAGTTTACTGTCACTTCTGCTAATGGAACTATAATTAATTATCGATACAAATATAATAATTATCTCATTAGTTATATATTCAATGTGAAATTAAATATTTCCCCTTAAGATTAGTTAATAAAAAACACGTACTTCAATTAATCCTTATTTTTTAACAATCTTAGATATGATATAAAATTTAATTAAACAACATCAAAGTAAGATGACATAACATACTTAGATACATTTACTCTAGTTAAATATTTTCCTAAAGTTCAATAATTTCTAACGTTGCAAATTAAAAACTCATAGTTGTTATAAAGGTTAAAGGAATTGAACTCCTATGAATTCAATATTTAATCTAGCATATGGTTATTTCAATCAATAAATTAATTACATATATTAGAAACTAATAAAAAATAATCATAAAAACAAAAGCACCAAAAAATAAATAAATGAAACACTTAGCAATGAGACTCAGTTATCTCTCAATCTACAAAGTTTCAAAGGTTTCAACTAGGTTCAACCAAGATAAAGAAGATTAGTTAACAATGCCATAACTACTATTAACATCCAGTGAAGAAAAGCTACTCTAATGTTTACTAAAGAGAGGAAAATAAATTTTATGAAAAGCTGAAAAGGTAGAGATTGAAAAATTGAAATATCTTTGCTCCTCTATTTATAGCCATTTTAATAATATGTTTTGATGATATTGAAATCTTTTTGTTGTAAATTTTTGACTCTCATAAATCATAACTTTTCTAGTTGCCACTAAGGTTTGGTCAATATAGGGTTTAAACAACATTTGACACAATTTTGTTGCAAAATTGAAGTATGAAAATTGTAATTTTCGTTAAACATGCCCACGTCTAAGTTCGCATCAGTCTGTTTAACTGGATTTTTAACTTAACTCAAATAATTTGATCCAAAGCTACCATTTAAGGTGACCTTTCAGCCTAATTTTCTTGATACTTCTTTGATTATAATTGATATTGCTCCTTCATTCCAAACTCTCAAATTCAAATTAAGGGTCAATTAAATTCCTCTTGTTAATTTCCTTTTTAGCTTCTTTTTTCAATGAAATATCATTTTCAACTCCTTTCCTATAAAATTAAACAAAAGGCTAAGTTTGAATACATTAAGAGGGAATTATGGAGGGTTTAAATGCCAAGACAAAATTGTGACACATCAGGCTAAATGGAAAAAGTTAGAATATGACCTAATATTAGGTTAATTAATTTTGTTTGATTCCAAATAAAAATTACATAGCTGAATAATTAACATTGTTTGTTGAGAAAAAAATGTAACGCAATGGGGAAAAATATAAACATAAAAGAACACAAATGATTTACGTGGTTCGGCCAATGTGACTTACATCTACGGGCAAAAGAAGAGAAATCTTATTCTGTTAGAGAGAACTGTTACAAGTGATAAAACCCTAGAACTAAATACATCATATATATATATATATACCTAACCAGTTTGTGCCACTCTAAAA
This sequence comes from Erythroxylum longipes, assembly GCA_027563885.1. NCBI lineage: Eukaryota > Viridiplantae > Streptophyta > Magnoliopsida > Malpighiales > Erythroxylaceae > Erythroxylum > Erythroxylum longipes. Next base: position 23,824,671 of record JAOQMS010000009.1, on the reverse strand, counting down.
AATACAGAAACTGGGCCAGGTCTATAATGCCCACTGAACTCTTTTTTTTGGTCGTTTTGCGTTGGGTCATGATCTGTTTACGGTTCACCAAAATTCAAAGCACAAAACAATTCTCCACCTTGACTTGAATTCTTTGAAATCACCAGACAATAAGAAAAAACTCATCCTTACCATTCATGCCCCTTAGGGCCTCAATCTATATGAACATTCATCAAGTCTAAGTTATGCTTGAACATCTCAATTAGTAACGGCTTAGTCAACATATCTGCTGGATTCTCTTCCATGGCTATTTTCTCAATAAATAACTCCTTTTCCTTTATAACATATCGTATGAAGTTTAGCCTGACACCAATATGTTTTTATCTCTCATGATAAACAGGATTCCTAGCCAAATACAATGTACTTTGATTATCACAATAAATGATAGGTCTTTCATCATTCAATCTCAGACTATCAATAAGTCCATGCAACTATATACCTTCTTAATCCCCTCTATCAATGAAGTGTATTCCGCTTCAGTAGTAGACAAGGCAACAGTAATTGTTGCCTTCCAACTAAAAGAGTAAAGATATAGCATGTCTGGGATCTTCTTTTCATAAGATCTTCGATATAGTTAGAGTCAGTACAGACAACCAAATCACCAATATCTTTATTAGCTCCATAGAACAAACACATGTTACCCGTTCCTATCAAATATCACATAACCCATTTAACTACTTTTTAGTGAGATTTCCCCATATTAATTATAAACCTACTTACCAAACTGACTGCATGAGCCAAATTAGGCCTAGTACATACCATAGCATACATTAGACTTCCCACAGCACTAGAGTAAGAAACTAGTCTCATGCAATCCTTCTCATCGTTTGTAGTAGGTATTGTACTAGTATCAAGTTTAAAATGTGCTACCAACAGAGTACTTACTAGCTTGGATTTATCCATATGAAAAGAATACAAAAACCTTTCAATGTCTTTATGTTAAGATGCATACAGTAGACCTGCCCTCCCATCTCTTCAAATCTTTATGCCCAAAATCTTTTTAGATGCACCCAAATCCTTCATCTCAAACTCACTGCTTAACAACTTCCTTAAAAGTCAATTTTAGCTTTACTCTTAGTTGCAATCAACATATCACCCACATATAGCAACAAATATATATATATGAATCATCTAAAAGTCTCTTAGAGTAGACACAATTATCAAAAAAATTGTGCACACAACCACAAGAAATCATGAATGCATCAAACCTCTTATACCATTGCCTTAGTAACTGCTTTAGACCGTATAAGGATTTTTTCAGCAAACATATGTTCTCCAATTTCTCATTATCAACGAACCCCTCTGGCTATGACATATAGATTTGTTCTTTTATATTTCCATATAAAAACGCAGTTTTGACATCAAATTGTTTTTAACTCTAGGTCTAATGCACTTACTATGGATAGAATAACCCGAATGGTTTTAGGCTTCACAACTGGTGAGAACACTTCACGGTAGTCAATCCTTTCCTTTTGTAAAAAACCCTTGGACATAAGCCTTTCTTTGAACTTGGATGGTTCAAATCTAGGAATGCCTTCTTTCCTCTTGAACGCTCATTTGCATCCTACTGGTTTCACACCTTTTGGTATAGGTACTAGATACTAGGTTTTGTTCTTTTCAAGAGACTGAATCTCTTCATTCATCACAATCAACCATTATGATGCTTCTCTACTCTCAATTGCCTTATTTTATGATCTAGGTTTATCAGAATTAATATTCTCTTTTACTATCAAGGCATATGCAACAGAGTTAGTATCAATAATACTAGCATAATCAGCATACCTTATAGGTTTTCTGATTTCCCTCCTTTTTTCTCCTTACTGCTATACTTTGTGAATCTTGCTCTTCTTCCCTGTGCTGTCGAACAAGATCTCTTATAGTACTGTTTTGAGTTTAAATTTCAAACTCCACCTTCTAATTAGCACCCTGATCTTTATTACCTACAGGATTATGATACTCCTCTTTCAGACCTAACATAGTAGATTCATCAAAGGTCACATCTTTGCTAATAATAAATTTCAGAGTTCTATCTTTTTTTGTACACCACAGTCTATACCCTTTAACTTCGGTCACATGCCCTAGAAATATGCATTTCATTGTCCTTTTCTCTAGTTTCCTATCATTCACATGAGCATAAATAGGAAAACCAAATATATGCAGGCAAGAATAATCATAGGAAAACTGAACCATACCTCTTGAGGAGTCTTAAAATCTATTGCAATTGATGGGGATTTATTCACCAAATAACAAGTAGTGTTAACTGCTTCAACCCAAAATTGCTTTGATAAGCCAACATTTAGTCACATGCATCGAGCACATTGCAAGAGTGTTTGGTGCATTCGTTTTGTAACTCCGTTCTATTATGGAATATGTGGTATAGAGTGGTGCCTCACTATACCTTCTGTCTTGTAGATTTTGTCAAAAGGTACATTGTAAAATTCCAACCCCTTATATGTTCTTAAAGTCTTGACTTGTTTTCTGGTCCATTTTTCAACCATAGTCTTTCACTCATTGAACCGCCCAAATACCTCATCCTTGGATTTCAAAAAATACACCCAAACCTTCCTAGAGTAGTCAATAATGAATATAACAAAGTACCTACATCTGCCATAAGATTCAACAGGAGAAAGAACCCATAAATCTTAATGAACATACTGAAGGATTTCTTTCGAGGTATGTTTGCCAAAACTAAACTTGACTCTGCATTTACTTTCCCATGAAACAAGCCTCATATAACTTCAACTTTCCAGTCTCTGCTTTATCTAAAAATCCTTGTTTGCTCAATATTGCCAGCCCTTTTCACTCATATGACCTAGTCTACAATACCATAACTCTATATTGTCATTATGCTTCTTAAAGGATTGACATACTGCCACTGTTCCTATTATTGAACTACCCGTCAGAATGTAAATTCCATGTAGTTTGCCTTTCGTCACTACTAAAGCACCATTTAGAATCTTCAATTGTTCATCTCCATTAAAGAAACCATACCCTTGTTTGTCTAGGGTACCCAAAGAAATCAAATTTATACGTAAATCAGGAACATACCATACATCAAGTGTTCTGATAATTTCGTCATGCATCTTAATCTACACCGAACAACTACCCTTTACACTAAGCTCCTTTTTATCACCCAACTTTACTGTGCCATTCCACTCCTTGAATGAATGAAATAATTAACACGAGAAAGTCATGTGATAACATGCACTAGTGTCTATCACCCAAGTTTTTGTAGAACTAGAAATACTGACAATCAAAACATCATTGCCCTCTTCTTCATTGGAGTTGTCTTGTACTATGTAACACTACCATTACTACTTGATTCCTTCTTCTCGTTTATCTTCTTTCGCTGTGGACAGTCCATCCTGATATGCTCATTCTCTTTACAGAGAAAACACTTAATTACTTTAGCCCTTGATTTGGAACGTGACCTACCTCTCCCACTATCGTCTCTTTCAATGTTCCTACTCTTATTCATACACCATCTTCACCAAAACTAGAGACCTTTCTCTTTAATTCTTTAGACTACATAGCATCCTTCACATTGTTAACAGAAATACTATCTCACCCATACAACATAGTATCAACAAAATTCTCATATGAATTTAGTAAAGAAAACAAAAGAATAATAGCTTGATCCTCATCATCAATATTAGCCCCAGCGTCTTATAAATCTAAAAAAATTCGGTTAAAGTTATTAAGATGATCTTTTACCTGTATACTTTTTGTCATCCACAAGGTATACAAACACTGCTTCTGATATAAACAATTTATGAGAGATTTCTTCTGAAACTTGCTTTCCAATTTCTCCCAAAATCCCGTAGCAGTTGTTGCATGCACCACCTCGTGTAACCCTTAATCGCTTAGACTCAACAGTATCACTATACGCCTTCTCTAGAATTTCATTCTTCTCCACCATCAACAGTTTCTCGGGCAGTTTACATTCTCCATCTAGCGTCGTCGCACATCTCTGCTGAACCAGAAGAATCTTTGTCTTAATCTTCCACATAGCGAAATCGTTTGAATTTTCAACATCAAACTTATGAGTCATCATCTCCCTAAATAGAAGATAAAACAACCTCCCAAATATTGCAAGAAGAATTTGAAACTTTGAAAACAAAATCCAAAAAATCTTTTAAAACCTTACTCTGATACCACTTATTGAGAAAAAACACAATGCATTGGAGAAAAAACATAAGCAAAAAACACACAGGATTTACCTAGTTCGGCCAATGTGACCTACGTCCACAGGCAAGGGAAAAGCAATCTTTTTTCCATCAGAGAGAAATGTTACAAGTGATAAAACTCTAGAACTCAATTCATCATATAGATACCTAACCAATTCAGGTCACTCCAAAAAATACAGAAATTGGGTTAGGTCCATACTACCCACTGAACACTTTTTTTTTCTCCTTTCAGGTCGATTCATGACTTGTTTACAGTTCACCAAAATTCAAGGCACTTAAAACTGTCCATTCGATTATTTGATAGACGTATCAGATTAAATTATAAAGGAAATAAATTGGTACTTTCCCTATCCATTAGAATTTAAAGAAAATGAATATTAACTAATCTTTTAAAATTATCTTAAAGCAAGAAGAGATTAAAGGAAAAGAAATTAATTTATTCAAAACGAAATAAGATTGTGAGATATTTACGTGTCATATAATGAGAATAATATAAAGTTAATGACTATTTTAGGTAATTAAATTTATTTTCCTATAAAGTTTTACAGTAAAACCTCGTCATTACATCCACATGGCAAACAAGGTGCTTCGAGTTCTGAAAACAATGTGGTAAATTGATGATGTATGAAGCGTCAGTATAATAGTATAATTATAGAAATTCTATTATTACAAATTTGAGGATTAAATATAACTTTCACTTGTATAATCATATAATTATATAGTTAGCACTTAACATACATCATTATTAAATTTGTGACAAGTTTATAGAAGTTACTTGTGTATAAAAGTTCAACTTGTATTGGAAAATAGAACATATTAAATGGGCTTAGAATAATTTTAAAATCAAAAAATTTTTATTAATTACTTACTTTAGATAAATAAATTATATATAACTATTTAATTTTTTTTAATTATATAAAATAGTTTGTGTTTCATTTCGCACACAGATGTAAATAGATAGAACTTAGGTATTATAATCAATATAAACTTGTTATAGAAATTCTACTTAGTTTTATGTATGCAAAGCACTCTCTATGTGAGGATGTATTGGAAAAAAAAGTATATGTATTAAAGAGAGAATGACTAAACAAACTTCAAATACTGGCCGGTACATTTTTCTTATTAAGCAAAATCTTGATATATTTATACACTAATTAATGTTTTTGTTTTACATGCGATTAATAATTATTTGAAAGCATATTTTTTTAACATTTTATTAAATTTGTTGGTATCTAATGACACCCAAAAGAAGGGTGATACTAGTAAATTTAAAGCATTTTTTTTGCAATTTATAAATAAAATTTGATTGAATTCAAATAAAATGACGATATGAAATGCCAAGTTAATCAGTCTCTATTAGACAACGAAGAATAATGTAAAAAGCGCAGGGAAGGGAAATTACAAGCCGATTTTGTAAGTGGTTTGATGATTAATCATTACCTATGTCCACTTCTCAATTCCCTTTCCGAATTCTACTAAATTTTTCTTTCAATTAGGTGAGGAGGATTCTTCTTACAATAATTGTTGTCTGGATAAAGAGAAACCTTGGTACAATCTTTCTTGAAACCAGTCCAAATTGACACTTCCCACTTGAATACATCTTATTCGATCACTTTAATGTTCAAGACTCACAATCAATAAATGAATTGTTGTAAATACTTAAAAACTCTTGCAAATGTCTTATTGTAACCTTTGAGTATCTATATAAATAATAACTTTATATTATGGTTGGACACAAAAACTACTAGTTGTACCTATATAATATACAAACTTATGGTACATGATTTTTTACTTCATCTAATGTACTAGTCCACCATACATAAATATTAGTTGATCAATGTTTTCAAAAATAATATATTGGTTGACTAAACCTATACATTATTTAACTAGTATGTTTGAAAACATATTTTCAAAGATTTTTCTAATTCTTTCAATGATCAAACCGTATTCCTTTAGCCAAATTTTGATTTAAAATTATTTCATAAGTTTCTTAGAAGTATTTTGAACATTAAAAGGGTTTTCTTTCAAATCAAAAATTTAATTCCTCTTGATCAATAACAAAATGTATGCATTAAGTTGAAAATATGACATGTTTATACATTAAGAGCCCTTAAAAATTTAAAGTAATCAAGTAGGAGATATAAGAAAATTACAAATGAATTTGTAAAATTCTTGTTTCTCGATTTTTTTAAGAAAAAGATGATAAATTAATCCATTAAAGGCAATCAAAGTGTAAAAATAGAGTTACAAAAAGAAAACTATACAAGTTTCTCCATATAGGAGAACACATATTTTACATAACTAAGTTCACCGTCCAATTCACAATAATACTATTTGAGAATTTGTAGACCTTTTTTAGCAATGCCAAAGTCACAAATCTATGTTATAAAGGGAGACTTTTTATTTGTTTTAATAAGCAACAAGGCCACTATTGATTTGAAAAAAGCTTGACAGAGCTGTTGTAAACCAAAATTGGCTAGTTCAATACCCTCAATCCTATGTGGAATTTAGGGAAAACTCATTCTCTGATCATTCCTATATTAGCATTCACCATATTCATATGGTGCAACTTCCTGGGGTTCCTTTTAGATTCTTTAATGGGGTTCCTTTTAGATTCTTTAATGGTCTAACTATGTTGGAGCCACAGAATCGAGGGTTCCTGGGGCTACTTTTAGATTGTTTAATGGTCTAACTAAGCGGGAAGGGTTTATATACTTGGTGGGTTCTTGTTGGAGCCACAGAGTGGAGGGCTATAAATCTTTCCAATTAATGCAAAAGTTGAGAACGGTAAAAACTCTCTTAAAGCTTTCTTAAAAGCAAACTAGTAATAGACTAAGGTCACCCATCAGATGCTGACTGAGGCTCCTCAAAAGGCTTGCTATCTTTCTCCTCATAACCCTTTTCTGAAGCAGACTGAATGTGCTAGACTAAAGGATCATCAAGAAGCTTTAACATTGCATGCTTCTATATTAAAACAGAAAGCTCAAGTTAATTGGCTCAGGGATGGGAACATCAATACCAAATTCTTCTATGCATCTCTTCTAGCAAAGAGGAGCAAAAATTCAATTGCTGAACTTAGAGACTCCTTGGGTAATTCATTTTTTGATCCAACTTCTTTATCCAGACTAACAAGGGAGTTCTTTTTACAGCTAATGGGAACTAAAGCTACTCCAATGATACTTATCATATCTATACACTTTGATAGCCCTCTCTTATAAAAACTCAAGGACATATTATCAGTTTTGTTTACTAGCTTGGAAGCTAAAGAGACCTTATTCCATTTACATCACTCTAAGGCTTCAAGTCCTAATGGGTTCACCGTAGGGCTTTTTTAGAAAACTTGGGCGATCATGGGTAAAATGTTTACTGAAGTAATATTAGAGTGATTCTCCTCTTGTCAAATTTTGAAGGAGATAAATCGTACATACATATTTCTGGTTCCCAAAAAGCTGAACCTTGATACTTTGGCAGATTACAAACCTGTCTCTTGTTGTAACATAATTTATAAGTTCATTGCTAAACTTCTTACTAATCAACTGAAGAAGGCTTTATCTTCAAGGATCAATTCTACTCAGAGTGCATTTATACAAGGTAGATCTATTGGGGACAACGTACTGCTTATGGAAGAGTTCTTGAAAAAGTACAATTCTGGAAGTAATATTAGAAGTTGTTATTGGAAGATAGACTTCTATAAAGCTTTTGATATAGTTAACTCGAAATTCATTCAATGTTGTCTGGAGACTCTTGAATTCCTAACTAAGTTCATTACCTAGATAATGATGTGTCTTCAAACTACTTCTATTAGTATCTGTTAAATGGAATTCCTATCTTGTGCTCGTGGTATCTGGCAAGGTGATCCTCTCTCACCCTACTTATTCACTCTTTTCATGGAAGGACTTTCTCAAATTCTCAAAAAGGTTATAAGACCCAATGGTAGTTTTCACTACCATAGTAAATGAAATGTCTCTAAACTCACTTCCTTAATATTTGCTAATGACTTGATCCTTTCCTCGGGGTTAGACATGCACTCAGTGCAGTTACTTAAGGAACTTCTGATACAGTTTTATAAATGGTCTGGCCTAGTCATGAATGTTTGGAAAATTAGTTTATAATGCTCTAAAGATGTGAGGAACTCGGTGAAACTCTCTAGGATTACCAAACTTTAGCTTCAAGCTTTTCCTTTTAACTACCTGGGAGTCCCTATCTTGTATATTAAGCCAAAGAACTCTAAATGTATTTCTCTTATAGAAGGGATCAAAGCTCACATTAATTCTTGGCAAAATAGATTTCTATCACTTCCTGCAAAGGTCACTATGATAATTTCTACACTGAGAAATCTTTATGTTCATTGGATATCTAACATTATTGTACTCAAGAAAGTCAGTAACGAGATTGATAGCATTATGAAAGCTTTCTTATAGACTAGGAATTATGAAAACTTGAGAAAGCTAAAGTCAAATGGAGTGAAGTGACTATCCTGAAGAGATAAGGGGGCCTGGGGATTACCCTAATTTCTCTCATGCAAAAAGTGCTTCTGTGTAAAAGGATCTAGAGGCTATTCGATGACAAAAATGCTATATAGGTGAAATGGCTACATGAAACATATCTAAGCTAGGAAAGTTTTTGGAAACTATCTATCTCGAGGGAGTACTTTTGGTTCTTCTTACAAATGTTGAATTGAAGAACTGTGGTATTTCCATTGATTAAGCATGTGTTGGGCAATGATGACAATATTTGGGTTTAGTTTGACAATTGGGTAGATCATAGTCCACTCATACAAAGGACAGAACTATCCAGACTTATAAATAAATTTCCTATTAACTCCGAAGCTTCTTCCTTGATGATTCAAGATTAACGGAACGACAACATCACAGGATTCATATTACTTAAGCCCTATCTTCCTTAGATCATTGATATCTGTAGGCAGGATTTAGTTACCTGGGTCCTAGATGCCTCGTGTCTTTTTACCAACAAATCTTGCTATAAGGCTTAACAGGAAGATGTAAGGTACATTCCTTGGTTCAATCTTCATTGGAAATGTTCCCTTACTTTGAAAGCCTCTATTTTCCCCTTGGTTAGTTATTAAGAGCAAAATCTGTACAAAAAACAGGTGGTTTTGAACTTATGACCCAATTTGTGTTATTTGTAAAGAGATGGAAGAAAATAGAGAGCATTTATTCTTTCAATGTAGTTACACTAAAGAGGTTTAGAGCATAATTTTCTATTGCCTTCTTAAATTATGATTGAACTTCATCTTTAATTTGGATAATTCATACTGCCCAACTGAGGTTACAAGATGCCCCCTTGTACAAAACTGCTATATGGAAAGAAAGAAACAGGAGGATATATAGGAATATGAGCAAGTTCTCCAGTACCTTTTGGTTGATGACATAATCAACTGGATTTATGCTCTCATGATAGATAAATCAAATCAATATAAACTATCCTTAGACATGAAGAACAGATAGAATTTACAATGTTTAATGTAAAAGTTTCATTGTTTTGTAATATGATGTGTCATTAGCTTTGTAATTTTGTAATTTGTCTATTTTTCCTTTATGTGAACTCATTGTAATGCTGACTTAGCTTTGCTATGATTAATTCAATTATTCAATTTTCAAAAAAAAATCACTGTCCTAGAAATCTAGGCTATCCATGAATTAAAGACTACACATTCACATTCTATTAAAAGAATCTAAATTTTGAAGTATGTATTTGTATAAGCTGATATGAAATTTCATCTGCTTAAGTATCTTGTTGTTGAATTGATCCTTGGTCATGCTTCTATCTTGAAAACATGTGAATATTTCTTTCATCTTATGTAGCTTTGACAAGAAATGAGAGTATCAAACAAAAGTACCACGTTATCTTTTTTAATCTTAGTATTCTCTTTGATTTGAATGGATCTGACCTTTATAAAGTGTTTGTAACTTTATTTCATATTTCTTTATTTTGAAGGCATCAAAAAATAAGTAATTAACAATAAATATAGCTTGTTATGTTCAAAATATATATTGTAATCTTGCTTAACTAAACAAAGCTTTCGTTGTTAATTTTTATGTACAATTATTATATATGGGTTGAATATTCTTTATATGTTTAAACAAAGAAAAAGATGTCATAATTTTATATAAATGTGTTTTCTATTATTTTATAAAGGACATATATAACAACAATAAATTAAATATCTATTTTATTTTAATAATGGTATAATAATCAATCACAATTTTTTGAGGATATTCCAAGTAAGCAATTAAGACCATATAATATTGCAAATAACACATTTTAAATAAATTAATTAATAAGAAAATAATTTAAAATCAAGAAAACTTATTTGAATTGGTCTTAATATGTCTTCCCTCTTAGCTAACCATCATCTTCAATGTTTTTAGTGAGTTGAAATCATTTTGGAATCATTAACCTTTTAAATTGAGAGGCTGTTAGAATAAATTGTTCCACTAGTTAAACCTCCTTTATGAAAATTGTGTACTTCCTCTTTAATTTGTATTTTGAGATAATGAATGGAAATGAATTACAGACAATGGAAAAGGGAGAATTTAATAAAAAGTAATATAGTCATATCCAATACTTATGTACGGATAATTGGATGTAATGTTTGTATGTGTTGAAATATAAGTGAGAGTTTGTCCCACATGGAAAGAATATATGGCCTTAAGCATGCATACAAGCCTAGCGAGTTACTCCTCCTATCACCAATTAGTTTTAGGATGAAACCTCATTTGGGCTTGTATGTGCTAAGTTTATTTGAGCCTAATCTTATAAAATTTAACATAATATTAGAGCAAGTTGCTTTTGGGTTATTCGTCACCACCTCGACATCATAGACTGTGTCATGTGTTGGGCATTAAATTAGTCCAGATGTGAGGGGGACGTGTTGAAATATAAGTGGGAGTTTGTCCTATATAGAAAGCATTTATGGCCTTGAGCATGCATATAAGCCTAGTAAGTTACTCCTCTTACCACCAATTGTTTTATGATGAAACCTTATTTGGACTTATATGTGCTAAGTTTATTTGGGCCCAATTTTATAAAATTTAGCAGTACATGTGCTCCTGATTCTTGAATCATGTTCTCAACAATACATAAAGCCATATTTAGCATAAATATGCATTATGAATTAGTAACTATATATATATATATATATATATATAGATCTTGATTTTGTGTGAACCATCAAAAAATCATACGTTCAATTTTTTTCCTAGGCGTGGCTTATTATGTTAGCTCAAGGTTTTTAAATTATTGATTTTGATGATAACAATCAATAAATATTTAGCTACATTTCAAAATTCAAAATTATTGGATTTATTTTGAATGATAATGATTATATATCTTAGTCATATCTTTAAAATAAAAAAGAGCAACAAATGTTTTCCTATTTTATAGGGATCAATCTAACAAACTCACTCTGATAGTAAGAAATAGTTTCAAAAAAATCAAGAAAGGATAAGCTCCTGTTGTTTTCGGGTGGACAAAGGATCCTTCTAGTTAACTAATTCGATAGTGGCTTCGAAGAGACAATCAAAGGATTATTCAAACAACCAGATACCTGAAGATTCTATCAAAGATAATGAGAAAGATGTTTTAATATAATCAAATTCGATTAAGAAGCAATGGCTAGTTAAAAGGAAGTTCTATTTAAGGGAGAACTACTGCATTCGAACATACACATCAGCTTTCAAAAATACATCAGTAGCATCAGTACTTGATCTAGAAAAGTTACATCTATACCTTTTAAGCTTTAGAAAGTGAAAACACTCTATTGAAAGAGAGATCAATATTCATTGAAGCTCATATTGAGCAAATCCTGTTGGACCCTAAATTTTTTCTTTCATTTATTTATTTATTTATTCATTGATTTATTTTATTTATTTTCTTAGAATTTAGTCATTTTTAGCTAGCATGAATAGAAATTAGGGTTATTAAATGGACATGTTAGAATTAGTTAGTGTATTAGAAGGACAAAAGAAGGTAAAATAGGAAGGACAAGTTAAATGAAGGGTAAAATGGGAAGACCAAGACAAAATGTAGTCTTGAATAGAAGAAAGAAGAAGAAATCATGAGAAGAGAGAAAGAAGAGAAAAAAAAACACGGGAAAGAAGAAGAAAAGAAGAAGAGTGAGTGGAAGCTAAGGAAGAAGAGAGAAAAATCGTGGATAAAGAGGAAGGAAGAAGATTTGGGCTAAGTTAAGGTAAGTTTCATCTTTCCTTCTTGCTTTGTTAGGAAAACAAAAGAGATTAAAGAGAGAAATGGGTTGGTGTTGGAAGAAAGAAGAGAGTAAGAGAAACCCATTTGATTGTTATGGATTTTTCTAAACTACGTTTTTGTTTTCTGGCCTAGATGCTATGGGTAGAATGAGTCAAGATCATCTTTTATTTATTTTTGATTATTGAAGCTTTATGAATTTCCATATGAATGTGGGTTGAATGGAAGATGTTTTTGTTTTAGGAAGCCAAGGAAACCCTATCCAAGAGCAAGAGGAAGGGCACAATTGAGTTGGATTGTTTCAAACCAATTAGGTGGGTAATATATTTATGGTTATTGTGTGATGAACAAAATTGTTTACTTGTGTATGAGTATGCTTAATTGTTTGAAGTTAAATTTTTTGTGAACGTTGGAAAATGCATTATGATGTATTATCATGTCATCCCTTGAAAGATGTATGACATTTTGCATAATCAAAGAGAAAAAGCATGAAAGTATGAATATGTGATGAAATGAATTGAGCATAAGAATTTGCTTGTGTTTGGGCAAGAGAGAAACCATTTCATTAGTCATGTGCACATTGACCCTAAGCTTTATCCCGGCTTCCTGCTTGTGGCATATGAGATCTTAAGAAACGGACTCATTTTGTTTATGGTGTAAACTTCGGTTTCTCCATTTCGATCTATGGGACTCTCAAGCCATTTGTTTATGCATTTCATCTTTGAATTGTTAAGTATGACGTATAATTGAATGTTATGTTTTGATGCTTAAATGTACATGATATGTGTTATGTGATAACTTCCTTAACTATGAGTTTTTAAGCTAGAATAGTTGATGATTGAATTGCTAGATAAAAATTGAGATATAGAGGTATATTGATAGATGTATCTATATATATGTGTGTGCTTGATTTTGGGTGGCTCATTACCAACGGCTATAAATGTATTAGCTACTGAGCGATGTAGCTTAACCCATTATTTTCATTCCTCAGGTGCAGAATGAGAAGGTTAGCAATCCTTGCAAAGACATTTGGGCAAAACTCCAAGATAGTTCTTTTGTAACCAAGTTAGTGACTTTTTGGGTAACTTTATCAACATATCAAACATGGGCATGCATTTATATTTTGTATTAAGTATTGATGTAATTGTTGATATGTAACTAAAGCTATGTTCAAACTTCATTTAATTCAGTAATGAGTTGAAGAATTGAAGAAGTTTGTTTTGTATATGTTCATGTTTACCATTTTGATGAATTGCTACGGTTTTGTGGGAAATGGATGTGTATGTGTATGTGAATTTAGTGATGGATGTTGGATGTTTCGGGTCCATTAGAGGGTTTCGCCGTGGCGAAGCCAGACCTTGGCTATGGTGAACTTTTCCTGAGAGATTTTCTTCTTGATCTTCAAAGGTTTCCCCGCGGAGGAGGTAGACCTTGGCTGCGGCAAACTTTTCCAGATAGTTCTTCCGCTTAACCTTCAACGTTTGCTGTGGCGAAGCCAAAAGGTTGGCCGTAGTGAACTTTTCTTGAGGGGTCGTTTTACATGATCATTACCCGATCCTTTCATTAATTAGCTTTGTAATAAGTACCGAGACCAGATTTTCTACTTGATCTTCAAAGGTTTCGCCGCAGCGGAGCCAGACCTTGGCCGTGGCGAACTTTTCCAGACAGGTCTTCCGCTTAAACTTTAGCGTTTGCTGCGGTGAAGCCAAAAAGTTGGCCACGATGAACTTTTCTATAGAGGTATTCTGCTTGACTCTTTAAGGTTTGCCGCAATGAGGTCAACAGTTTGCCGCAGTGAACTTTTCCTGAGGGGTCTTTGTACATGATCATTACCTGATCTTCTTGTTAAGTAGCTTTGTAATAAGTACAAAAACCCAGGCACCAACATCTTTTGGTATCAGAGCTTAGGCTTTTTAAGATTCCTAGGCTTAGAATGCGTAGTGGTATAGATTACTATGATGTGTGATAAATTGTTTACAATGTTGAATTGATTGATTACATTGAGTGACATGCATATCATGCATACATGTAGGAAATAAATTAAAATGAAGTGTAAGCTACCGATAATTGTTTAAATTGAAGGAGTAAGATGCCACCTCGTAGAAGAACATGAGAAGTTTTGCAAGGATCTGTCGCTCTTACCCTCCACCAAGAGAGGAGGGCACTGATGAGTCTAGAGCCCTAAGAAATGCTGAGGCTTCAGTAGGGTAGGGTAGTGAGCCCTCTCGATTACAGATGTATGAGTATCTTTTTCCGCAGCAGCAAGTGCCTACTCCCTTAGATCCTAGGTTGTTTCAAGCCTTTGCTCAAGCTTTTGTCTAGGCCATGGGCCAAATGCCGTAGATGGGCTAGATGCCGCAGACTTCTGCTCCGGCCCCAGCTAAAAAAGGAAAGTAGTTTGAAAAACTCAGGAAGTATGGGGTAGTGGACTTTTATGGGACTAATGATCCAGAAGAAGCTGAGACATGGTTAAGGAAGACAGAAAGGGTATTGGAGCAAATGGACTATAAGGATGATGAAAAAGTTGAATATGCTGTAAGCTTGCTATAGGGAGATGCTCTGCATTGGTGGGAAAGTATGCTAGGAAGTCAAATGAAACTGCCAGTATTAACATAGAAAGACTTCCTAGCTATTTATAAGAAGAAGTATTTGTCTAAGGTGTATGTTCAGCAGAAGCAGAGGAAATTTTTGAGTCTCAGCTAGAGGGAGATGGCAGTGCCTAAATATGAGTGCAGATTTACACAACTGTCCCGATATGTAGTTGAGATGATGATGAGTGAGGTGGCTAAGTGTCATAAGTTTGAATCGGGATTACATTTATCCATTAGGGAAAAAGTAGTGGCATAGAATTTTTGTGACTTTTAACAACTGGTTGAAGCAACATTAAGGGTTGAGAATGTCGAGAAAATAAAGAGCGCCGTAAACAGAAAGAGGAAAGGGAGAGAATAGTTTAGGAGGGGAGGTGGTATTCCTATGTTAGAGAGGAGTGCCAAGACTTTCCCTATGCAATCTGAGGAGAGGAGCAGCGGTGTAAGTAGGTCTAGACAGATGAGAACTTTTTCTCATCAAGCCTCAACGGCGGGAGGCAGTAGAAGGGGAGAGGGGGATAAGCCACCCATTCCTAAATGTGAGCAGTGCGTTAAATTCCTTATGTAGGAGTGCTATAGATTGGCTAGAGCTTGTTTCAACTGTAGGGAAAAAGGGCACATGGCTAGGGAGTGCTCGCAGTATACAAGACAAGGGAGAACTTAGATGCAAGCTTCGAAAAGGGATGAGACTGTGGGACACAAGACTGCAACTGAAGTGGGAAGTTCTGAGGCAGCTAAAACAGTGAATCATCCAGGAAGACCTAGGGGGCAAGCACCAGCTAGAGTGCTTGCAATGAAAAGGGAGGATGCAGAGATAGCTCCAGAGATTGTGACTGGTATAGTAAATTATTTGATGATGATATTATTGTTTTGATTAACCTGGGGTCTACTCATTCATTTGTTTAATCAAGTAGAATTGTGCATGTTAGAAATTTGAGCCCATTAGATTGTCCTTTGATGGTTGGTGCCCCAATCGGCTAATATATTATTATTAGTCAAGTTTATAGAGATTGTGAAGTGTATATTGGTGGAGAACAATTAGTGGTGGATTTAATGCCATTGAAGATGCGGGGATTAGATGTGATATTGGGCATGGATATATTAGAAAAGTATAATGCCAATTTAGATTGCAAACAGAAGATAGTAGAGTTTGTGTTGAATGAAGGTAAAAAGGTGGTGTTTATGGGGAACAGAAAAGCAAGTTCGCCTATAGTTATTTCAACTCTGATAGTAGAGAAAATGATGAGGAAAGGATGTGAGGTATTTTTAGCATATGCGCTAGACATAAAGGTAGATGGAGGGAAGTTAGAAGATATTCCTGTGGTCATGGAATTCCCGGATGTCTTTCCAGAGGAATTACCATGACTACCACCACCTAGAGAAATTAAATTTCCCATCGAACTTCTTCCAGTTACTGCACCGATATCAATTCTGCCTTATAGAATGGCTCTGAAAAAATTAAAGGAACTTAAAGAGTAGTTAGAAGAATTGTTGGAGAAAAGGTATATTAGGCCTAGCTCTTCACCTTGGAGAGCTCTGGTTCTTTTTGTGAAGAAGAAAGATGGATCATTGTGAATGTGTGTGGATTACAAGAAACTCAATCATGCCACTATCAAGAATAGACATCCGGTCCCAGGCATAGATGATTTGTTTGATCAATTGCAAGGGGAAAAAGTCTTCTCCAAGATAGACTTGAAATCAAGTTACCACCAATTGAGAATAAAGGAGTCCGATGTGTCAAAGATTGCTTTTAGAACACGGTATGGGCATTTTGAGTTCTTAGTGATGCCCTTTGGGTTAATAAATGCACCTGTATCCTTCATGGACTTAATGAATAGAGTATTTAAGCCTTTCTTAGACCAATTTATAATAGTCTTTATTGATGATATATTGGTTTATTCCAAGAGTGACAAGAAGCATGAGGTAAATTTGAGGATTGCCTTGGAGACACTGATGAAGAAAGAGTTGTATGCCAAATTCGATAAATGTGAATTTTGGATAAGGGAAGTGATTCTTGGACATGTAATTTCAGAACAAGGAGTACATATGGATCTGAGGAAGATAGAAGTTGTAGTCAAATGGGAAGCACCTAAGAATATAGCAGAAGTGAGGAGTTTTTTAGGTTTTGCTGGGTATTACAGAAGATTTATAGAGGGCTTTTCCATGATAGCAGCCCCACTTGCCAAATTGACAAGGAAGAATCAAAAGTTTATGTGGATAGAGGAGTGCCAAAAAAGCTTTGAGGAATTAAAGAATAGGCTTATAACTGCACCAATTTTGACCTTACCTTCTAGTATTGATGGGTATATAGTATATAGTGAAGCCTCAAGGAAAGGATTGGGATGTGTGTTGATGCAAGTAGATAAAGTGATTGCCTATGCTTCTAGGCAATTAAAACCTTATGAGATAAATTATCCTACATATGACTTTGAGTTAGCTACCATAATTTTTACGTTGAACATATGGAGACATTACTTATGTGGAGTTACTACCAAGGTATTTACAGAACACAAGAGTCTTAAGTATTTGATGAGCCAAAAGGAGTTAAATTTAAGACAAAGAAGGTGGTTATAACTGTTAAAAGATTATGACTTGATGATAGATTATCACCTGGGAAAAGCTAATGTAGTAGCGGATGCATTGAGTAGAAAATCTACTATGGCATATATGGAGACACTATATCTTCCTTTGTTGGAGGAGTTAGCAAGACTTAAGGTGACATTGAGGCGAACTGAATCTTATTGTATATTGCCTAATTTTAGAGTAAGGCCAGTGTTGAACGAGAAGATAAAGGAATTGTAGGAACAAGATGAGTACTTGAGCAAGCTTAGAAAAGGAATTAAAAATGGTAAACTGTCTGAAATAGAGATAAGAGAAGATCAATTGATGGTGGTAGGTAACAGACTGTGTATTCCAGACATGCAAGAGTTGAAGAACGAGAGATTCTTGATGAAGCACACAATGCTCCCTATCTAATGCACCCGAGCAGTACAAAAATGTATAGAGATTTAAAAGAACACTTCTGGTGGAAAGGAATGAAGAAAGATGTTGCAGAGTATGCTAGGAAATACTTAGTGTGTCAGCAAGTCAAGCATAACATCAAACACCTATTAGTAAGCTTAAACCTTTGTCTATTCCTAAGTGGAAGTGGGAGAAGATTACAATGGATTTCTTGATGGGATTACCAAGGACTAACAGGAACCATGATGCAATATGGGTGATTGTTGATAGGCTAACCAAGTTAGCACATTTCCTGTCAATTAGACAAGCAAATTGTTTGAATGCTTTGGCTAAGAAATATGTAAATGAAATAATCAGACTTCATGGGATTCCAAATTCTATAGTCTCGGATAGAGATCCCAGATTCACCTCTAGATTCTGGGAAAGTTTACAAGAGGCTTTGGGAACCAAATTACATTTTTGTATGGCTTTCCATCCACAGACTGACAGCCAATCCGAGAGGACAATACAGACATTGGAGGCTATGTTAAGAGCTTGTGTTATGGGCTTCAAAGGCTCATAGGATGATAATCTGCCTTTGATTGAATTTGTTTACAATAATTCCTATCACTCAGGAATTCAAATAGAACCTTATGAAGCCTTGTATGGTAGGAGGTGTAGAACTCCTATTTGTTAGGATAAGTAAGGTGAAAGGAGACTTTTAGGACCTGAGTTGGTACAAGCTATAGTTGATAAGATTAAATTGGTGAAGCAGAGACTTAAAGCAGCTCAAGACATAATGAAGAGCTATATGGATGCACATAGAAGGGAGATGGAATTTGAAGTTGGAGATAAAGGGTTTCTTAGAGCCTCTTCATGGAGAGGAGTCTTGAGATTTGGTAAGAAGGGCAAGCTCAGTCTGAGATACATAGCCCTTATAAGATTATTAAGAAGATTGGGCCACTAGAATTATCTAAGATTCATAATGTCTTTCATGTATCAATGTTGAGGAAATACCGATCAGATCTTTCACACATAGTCCAACTTTCAGAGGTTCAATTAAGAGAGGATTTGACTTATGAAGAACAGCCAGTAGAGATTCTAGATTCAAAGGAAAAGGTCTTAAGAAACAAGATTGTTCAGCTGGTTAAAGTCTTATGGAAGAATCATGCAAGAGAGGAGGCAACATGGGAGCCTTTGGAAGCTATACAGGAGAAGTATCCACGCCTCATAGTAGACTCAGGTAAGAATTTCGAGGACGAAATTCTTTAAAGGGAGGAGAAACGTTGGACCCCAAATTTTTTCTTTTCTTTTATTTATTTATTTGTTCATTGATTTATTTTATTTATTTTCTTAGAATTTAGTCTATTTAGCAAGCATGAATAGAAATTAGGGTTATTAAATGGAGTTGTTAGAATTAGATAGATATAAGGGACAAAAGAAGGGTAAAGTAAGAAGGACAAGTTAAATGAAGGGAAAAATGGGAAGAGCAAGACAAAATGTAGTATTGAATAGGAGAAAGAAGAAGAAATCATTAGAAGATAGAAAGAAGAGAAAAAAATGTGGGAAAGAAGAAGAAAAGAAGAAGAGTGTGTGGAAGCTAGGGAAGAAAAGAAAAATCGTGGAGGAAGAAGATTTTGGCTAAGCTAAGGTAAGTTTCATCTTTCCTTCTTGCTTTGTTAGGAAAACAATAGAGATTAGAGAGAGAAATGGGTTGGTGTTGGAAGAAAGAAGAGAGTAAGAGAAATCCATTTGATTGTTATGGATTTTTCTAAACTAGGTTTTAGTTTTCTATCCTTGATGCTTTAGGTAGAATGAGTTAAGATCATCTTTTATTTATTTTTGATTATTGAAGCTTTATGAATTTCCATGTGAATGTGAGTTGAATGGAAAATGTGTTTGTTTTAGGAAACCAAGGACACCCTATCCAAGAGCAAGAGGAAGGGCACAATTGAGTTGGATTTTTCCAAACTAATTAGGTGGGTAATATATTTATGGTTATTGTGTGATGAGCAAAATTGTTTACATGTGTATGAGTATGCTTAATTGTTTGAAGTTGAATTTTTTGTGAACGTTGGAAAATGCATTATGATGTATTATCATGTCATGCCTTGAAAGATGTATGACATTTTGTATAATCAAAAAGAAAAAGCATGAAAGTATTAATATGTGATGAAATGAATTGAGCATAAGAATTTCCTTATGTTTGGGCAAGAAAGAAACCATTTCGTTAGTCACGTGCATGTTGATCCTAAACCTTATCCCAGCCGCCTTTTTGAGGCATATGAGATCCTAAAAAAAGGACTCGTTTTATTTATGGCGTAAACTTCGTTTTCTCCATTTCGACTTATGGAACTCTCAAGCCATTTATTTGTGCATTTCATCTTTGAATTGTCAAGTATGAAGCATAATTGAATGTTATGTTTTGATGCTCAAATGTACATGATATGTGTTATGTGATAACTTCCTTAACTATAAGTTTTTGAGCTAGAACAGTTGATGATTGAATTGCTAGATAGAAAATGAGATATAGAGGTATATTGATAGATGTATCTATATATATGTGTGTGCTTGCTTTTGTGTGGCTCGTTACCAACGGCTATAAATGTATTAACCACTGAGTTGTGTAGCTCAACCCATTATTTTCACTCCTCAAGTGTAGAATGAGAAAGTTAGCAATCCTCGCAAAAGGCATTTGGGCAAAACTCCAAGATAGTTCTTTTGTAACTAAGTTAGTGACTTTTTGGGTAGCTTTATCAGCATATCAAACATGAGCATCCTTTTATATTTTGTATTAAGTATTGATGTAATTGTTGATATGTAACTAAAGCTATGTTGAAACTTCGTTTAATTCAGTAATGAGATTAAGAATAGAAGAAGTTTGTTTTGTAAATGTTCATGTTTACCTTTTTTATGAATTGCTACGATTTTGTGGGAAATGTCTGTGTATGTGTATGTGAAGTTAGTGATGCATGTTGGATTTTTCAGGTTTGTTGGAGGGTTTCGCTGCGGCGAAGCCAGACCTTGCCCTCGACAAACTTTTCCTGAGTTTCTGCTTGATCTTTAAAGGTTTCGTCGCAGCAGAGCCAGACCTTGGCCGCGGCAAACTTTTCCAAACAGGTCTTCCACTTAGCCTACAGCGTTTGTCACGACGAACTTTTCCTGAGGGGTCTTTGTACATGATCATTACCCGATCCTCTCATTAAGTAGCTTTGTAATAAGTACTGAGACTAGATTTTTTGCTTGATCTTCAAAGGTTTCGTTGCGGCGGAGCCAGACCTTGGCCATGGTGAACTTTTCCAGACAAGTCTTCCGCTTAACCTTCAGCATTTGTTGTGGCGAAGCCAAAAAGTTGGCCACGGCGAACTTTTCTAGAGAGGTATTCTACTTGACCCTTTAAGGTTTGCTATGACGAAGACAACAGTTTGCCGCAGCGAACTTTTCCTGAGGGGTCTTTGTATATGATCATTACCCGATTCTCTCGTTAAGTAGCTTTGTAATAAGTACCAAGACCTGGGCGCTAACAAATCCTACTTTCATCTGTTGAGAGCTTGTAGAGGCATGTTAAATACTATTAGTGTGGAAGGTTCAAGAACCTTGAAAAATATGTGCTTGTAAGCTTGAAAAGGCTTGTCAAATTACTACTTGGAGATTTATTAGTGAAACATTCAAGTTGGATACTTAAGGACTGGATGTAGGCTTTTTAATAAACTAAACCAATATAACTTGGTTGTGTCGATCTTTCTCTTTCTTTAGCTTTTATATTTCCGCATTTTAGTTACTGTTGCTTTCAGTTTGCAAGAGGCCCCTTTCATTTAAACTTTTAGTAGGCTCATCTCATTTTACTTCTTAACAGACTCCTCTTGTTTTAATTTTTAGTAGGTTCATATCGTTTATAAGAATTGACAGTAACTTGTAAAAATTTTTAAGTCACACACCATTCACCTCCCTCTTGCATGTATTTGCTTTATCGTATTAGAACAAAAAGAATTTATAACATTATGAGTCATTTATCTAAAATTCTAAAAACATTTATATTTTATCCATTCATTATTGTAGTGGTTGATATATAAGTTCTTTTATTTTCTTATTATTTAATACAATTTTAAAAAGCATATAAATATATACTTTAAAATATGACATAAACATAAAGAATTAGAAGTAATTAAAAAATTAAATTAAGTTGTTACTGGAATTAGGTAAATTTTCAATTTTCTTTTCATTTTCCAAAAGAAGATATGTTACAATATTTTGTATGAATGTACTTTTTCCCCCCTCTGTGCTTGTAAATTCCTAACCACGGTTATTTTATATATGAACGTATTAAGAAACGTTCTTTTAAATTTCAGACATATGTATGTATGAAGAAAGCATGTTCTCATAAATTTCAATTTTTTTTGAATAAAAATAGTGATCGCTTCTCAATTTCATGAACGCATTTATCTGTAGAACTCCATAACCTAATGATTGCAAACAAAGCATTTAAAATCAATGCCTAGGAATCTAGCTCCAGTTGGCAAGGTGAAGAATTCCTGGGGGCTCCAATTGGATACTTAGGGACTGAGCGTAGGCTTCATTATAAGCTAAACCAGTATAAATTAGTTGTTTTGTTTTTACTCCTTCCTTAACTTTTATATTTCTGTATTTTAGTTACTGTTGTTTTCACTTTGTAAGAGGCCCCTTTCATTTAAACTTTTAGTAGGCTCCTCTAGTTTTACATCTTAACAGGCTCCTTTTGTTTTAATTTTTAATAGGCTCCTATAATTTATAAGAAATGATAATAACTTACAAAAATTTTCAAGTCACACACGATTCATCCCCCTCTTACACATGTTTACTTTATCATTTGGTATCAGAGCGAGGTTTCACATTTATTATTTTTTACAACATATGATGGATCATGGCAAATAACTTGAGAAGTCTTGAAAGACAATCTATCATAAAGCCTCCTTATTTTAATGGAAACATCTATTCACATTAGAACGAAAGAAAGACAATTTATCTCTAATCAGTAAATACTGAAGTCTGGAAAGCTATCAAAATGGGAGATACGGCTCCTGCTACTGATGATGTAGAATTATAGACTAAGGCTGATAGAAGAAATGCTCAGTTGAATGCTAAAGCTAGACATCATCTAATTTATGCACTCTCTCGAGAAGAATATAAAAAGATATCGTACTGTTCTACAGCAAAGGAAATGTGGGACAAACTTCAAGTTACATTTGAAGGAACAAATGAGGTAAAGAAATATAGGATAAGTCTTTTAGTGCATCAATATAAAACTATTAGTATGAAACAGGGAGAAACAGTAGACGAATTCTTTGTAATATTCAATAACATCATTATAAACTTAAAGAACTTGGGAAAGATATATTCCAATGATAAACTTGTAACAAAGATTCTAAGGTCACTTCCAAAGGAATAAAGACTTAAAGTGACAACTCTAGAAACTGTAAAGGGTCTAGACACTATCTCAATTGATTGGCTAAGAGGAAATTTGATGATCTATGAAACAAAACTTAGATGAGATGAAAGATCCTTCTACATAAGTGGAATGGCTCTGAAAGCTGTTGATGAATCAGCTCCATCCAACAGTGATGAAAGCAACACTAAATTGCAGATAGATGGAGATGATGAATTCAATTTTATGGTTAAAAAATATGCACGTTTTATATAAAAAGAATTTGATAAAAAGAGAAGGAAATAAGAAAACTGGAAATAATAGGTTCCTATCAAAAGGTAGCTGCAGCTGTAGCAGCAGTAGTAGCAATACACAGAATACTCAAATTATATATTATCACTGCAAGAAGCCTGGACACACTAGATTAGAATGTCCCCTTCTTTTTGAAAAGGAAAAATTGAAAATAAAAAACTAGAAAGCAAGTTATGACTGCAACTTGGTTTGATGAAGATTTTGAAAATTTTGACAAAGAAGAGTCTAAAGAAGTAAACAATGTTTGTCTTATGGCTGATTCAGGAGAGGATGAGGTATATTGTGTCTAACTCTGATATTAAATTTGATGAATTATGAGATGCATATCATGAACTGTATGCTTAGTATAAAAATCTAATTATGCAGTATTTCAAAGAAGTTGAGAAGTCTAAAAATAATGATGCATCTTTGAAGAATAAAATCAAATCATTTGAATCAGTAAATAAGAACATGTTGTCTAAGAATATATTCCTTGAAAATGATTATAAGCAAAAGGTTTCAAAAAAAAAGAATTTTTGGAAGAAAAAGTGACTCAGTTAGAAAATTCATTGCTTGAGAATGATTATGAAAAAGTAAAACAATTAGATGAAAAGGTTACTATACTAGAACTTGAAAAAAAAATATGTTGGGAAAATTGTATCTTTAGAAAAGGATCTTGCTAATTTTGATGGAAAGAATAATCTTAATGCATTACTTGGTATTGGTAAAAGTGTAATTAATAAGGCAAGAATAGGATATGATGCAAATAATAATATTAAACTGTACTAGAACTTCTTTCTTAAAACTAACAATATCCTTAATCAAAAGAGCAGGAACCTGTTACATATCAAAAATGATAGTAACTCTAATTCATCTATTTTATGCTTCTATTATGGCAAATATGGACATATTAGTCATTCTTTTAAAATTTGTAGAATGAAGAAATTATTTGAGATATATGTTTGGAGACAAAAAGGTTATATTAATAACCTAAAAGGACCCAGAAAAGTTTGGGTACCTAAATTGAGATAACACATTATGTACATATGCTTCAGAATAGTGAAAAGAGAAAACCAATGGATAGCTGATAGTAGATGGTCAAGACAAATGACAGGTGAAATATCACATTTCAACTATAATGAGAGCAAAATGGAGGTAATGTTATCTTTGCAGACAAAACAAAGCAAAGGTCACAAGAATTGGTAAAATAGGTGCCTCTGACTCTACTTCTATTGACAATGTTCTCTATATTGATGGTTTGAAACATAACCTACTAAGTGTATGTCAGTTATATGATAAGGGATATAGAGTCACATTTTGTACATCTCATTACGAGATAATTGCTAATAATAACGATAACATTGTGTTTTTTTGGTACTAGAAATCAGATTATATATTATGTTCAATTGGAAGACATGTCTTCTCAAAAAATTAAGTGCTTTGTTTCTCTAAACAAGGACTCATTAATCTAGCATAAAAGATTTGGACATGCTAGCATGAGCATATCAAAATTGTCCAAGAATGAATTAGTAAGAGGCCTAATAAGTTTGAACTTTGAGAATAATCAGGTTGAAGCATACTTAAAAGGAAAACAAGTCAGAAGTAGCTTCCCACCCAATAATGCTGTATATACTAACCAACCTCTTAAGCTTATACATATATACTTATTTGGTTTTACTAGAACTCAAAGTTTTGGTGGTAAACATTATGGTTTTATTATACTATATGAATATTCCAGATTTACGTGGGTTTTTTTCTAGCAAATAAGGGTGATGCTTTTAAAGTTTTTGAGAAGTTTTGCAAAAAAAAATTAGATTGAAAAAGGTACCGCATTACTTTAATTCGGAGTGATCATGGAGGAGACTTCAATAACAGAAAATTTGACAATTTCTGTAATGATAATGGTATTACTCATAATTTCTCATATCCAAGGGCTCCTCGATAGAATGAAGTTATTGAGAGAAAGAACAGGACCCTTGTTGATATGGCGAGGACTATGTTGTATGAAAGTGGTCTACCTCACGGCTACTAGGCCAAAGCTATGTCTACGGCTTGTTACATTTTAAATAGGTGTCTTAACCTATTCTCAAAAAGACCCCATATGAGATGTGAAAAGGAAGAAAGCCAAATGTTGCCTATTTTTGAGGTTTTGACTACAAATGTTTTGAGTTGAAAATGGTAACGATAGCTTTGGAAAAATTTGATACAAGGTTTGATGAAGCCATATTTCTGGGATAGGCTAAAAATGCGCCGAGAACGACCAAGCAGGGGGAGAAAGGCAGCTAAGTGTTAAGTTAGGCAGGTTACCCATCACTCTCTCTCTCTTTAGGCCTTTTCTCTTTTCTTTCTGCCCCATAATCACATTGAATGCCCAGCTTCTCAGAGCCGAGTCTAGAAAAAAAGAACTAAAAGGATAGAAGAATCAAAACATGTAGTATTTGATGAATCATTACCCTTAATAACAACTATTGATTCTGATGACGAAGAGCATCCTTTGGTCTCTAAAGATATGCCACAAACTCAAACCCTATTAATAATACCTTCAGATTCACAAAATCAAAACGTTCCTTCTGAAACAAGGATAGAGAAGGCTTTTTCTCTAAGTACAACTCAACAGGCTCCTATACTTCAAAGGACACCAGATACTCATAGCAGAAGAACTCCAAGAGAATGGAGAGATCTTGATACACTTCAGTATATTTTGGGAGACCCTTCACAAGGCCTAAGAGTAAGAGCATCTTTCAAAAATAATTATGTTGCTTTTATTTCTTAATTAGAACTAAAAATTATTGAAGAGACACTTGCTGATGAAAACTGGATTTCATCTATGAAAGACGAACTAAACCAGTTTAAAGGGAACCAAGTTTGGAATCTGGTACCTTATCCACAAAACAAGCCAGTAATTGGAACTCGTTGGGTATTATAAACAAACTTGAAAAAAATGGTAAGGTGGCAAGAAATAAATCTAGACTTGTAGCTCAAGGTTATAACCAACAAGAAGGTATTGATTTTGATGAGACTTATGCTCTTGTTGCTAGAGTGGAGTCTATCAAAATTTTACTTGCTTTCGCATGGTATAGAAATTTTAACTTATTCTAAATGGATATTAAAAGTTCTTTTTTAAATGGATCTATTAACAAAGAAGTGTTTTTTAAGCAACCTTCAGGCTCTGAGGACGCAGACCATCCAGATTATATGATGAAATTAAACAAAAGTATTGTACGGGCTAAAGTAGGCTCCTCAAGCATGGTATGATAGGTTAAGTAACTTCTTGCTTGAAAATAAATTTGAAAGAGGAAAGGTAGATAAAAATTTATCTATTAAGGAAAGGAAAATGATTTACTTATAGTGTAAATATATGTCGATGACATAATATTTAGTGATACTAATTCATCTTTCTATGAAGAGTTCTCAACTTTAATACAGGAAGAGTTTGAAATTAGCATGATGGGTGAACTATCCTTCTTTCTTGGATTATAGATCAAGCAAACAGATATTCAAGATAAGTACATAAAGGAACTTATCAAGAAATATCATTTTGAAAATGCCAAACCTATAGGAACTCCAATGTATATTAGAACCAAGCTTGATAAGGATGAAGATGGAAAAGATACTGATGAAACAAGCTATAAAGGAATGATTGATATACTTCTATATCTCACAAGTTCAAGACTAGATATTATGCTTAGTGTGTCCCTTTGTGTATGTTTTCAGTCAAATCTTAAAAAAAGTCACCTTCAAACAGTTAAGAGAATTTTTCGTTATCTTCTTTTAACCATGGACTTTAGACTATGGTACTTAAAAATAGATTTATCTAACATGGTTAGCTACTATGATGCAGATTATACAGGTGATAAAGTTGACAGGAAAAGCATAAATGGTTACTGTCAATTCCTTAGTAGATGTTTAGTCTCTTGGTTCTGTAAGAAATAAAATTACATAACACTTTCTACAATTGAAGCAAAATATATAGCAGTCATTGGTTGTTATGCTCAGATCTTGTGGATGAAGCATCAACTCCAGGATTTCTCTCTAAACTTTAGTCATATTCCAATATTGTGTGATAGCACAAGTGCAATTAATTTTTCTAAAAATCCAATGCATCATTCTAGGACTAAGCATATAGAAGTTAAACATCATTTTTTTAGAGATCACGTTTTGGAAGGAACTATTAAATTATTGCATGTTAATACTGAAAATAAAGTAATTGATATCTTTACTAAGACTCTTTCAAAAGATAGATTCTGCTTGTTAAGAAAACAGGTTGGTATGTGTAAATGATCAAACATCTAATTCTATTCGAAGATTTTATGCTACTTTTACATATATTAAAAGGCTCCTTCGAATATGTTTATTTGGAAGTCTCCTTCGAATGTGCTTACTTAGAAGGCTCTTATCAATTTAAAGGAAAGAGTATCCTTATTCAAAGATTGCAATCACTAAAACGATGTTTCATTTTTTAAAATCATGCGTGCATTACTATTAGTCTGACAGAAGATACAAAAATGATCATACCCTTAGGAACAAGTGCATTCTTTCATCTTTCACATAAAACTCTCTCTTATAAACTGTTCAACATACCTTGAAACAACTCTTTACTTCTTCCTATATTTGTCGTCATTTGAAGCTCATTCTATGTTACTACAATCAAACTTCTTCTTTATTAAAACTCTTTAGTAATAACATCCTTTTGTTTTTTTGAAAATAGTACGAACAAAATCCAAGGCCTGAAAGAAATCTTTGACACCCACTATTAGTCATGGCAAAACCCTACACCATGAACAAGCCTCTGAAGCTCTTGTTTCTGAAACCTCACAATCACCTACACTAGAAACACCATAAGCCTATTCTTAACCTATTGTTGCCTATTCTACTAAAAAGCCCTAATTTTACAAGAATCCATAAAAACACCAGTAAATACATATGGCAGGAAGAAGAAGAATACCCTTTCATCATCTCCTTTAGAGGAATCAACATCAGATTCATCGATTGAACACTGTGAATCAAAGATCAAAGTGCACTATGATTCTAAGTATGATGAAGAAAGTCTTGACAACTCAAACCCTAGTTTGTCAGAAGAAGAAGAAGAAGAAGAAGAAAAATCTTCTAGTGTAGATGAGCATACTCTTGTAAGAAGAGTCTCTAGTAAGGGGGAGATGACGAGAAAGGTAATATTCATGTCTCATTCTCCTGTCTCAAGACCTTTCTCTCTATTGTTTACTACTTCACCTTCAGTGTCACCACTATGGAATCAATTGTCTACACCCACTCTTGAAATCTCTGCACATCAATCGTCCTCGACTCCTAAACCTAATCCCATGGGTCCAAATGCATCTAACGACTGTTGGATCATCACTAATGATGATTCTGATGAGGAACTAGTTCATCTGGTCAGAAGACAACAAACCAGAGGCAATCTATCAATAATGTAAGCTGAGAAAACTCCTGTGGTTGAAAAAACAAACGAGCCCTGAAGAAGAACTGATGAATGAAGAAGTGTTGTTAAAAAGGAAGAGACAAGAAATAAGAAAAGACAAGGAGCCTATGCGTGAAGAAACTGCAAAAGACCCTTTCACGAGGGAAGAATCTCTCTTTGAAGAAATTCCCAAGGGCTATCAAAGAAAAGGAAAATCTTTGCACAAAATAAAGGAAAATCTTCAGCACCACTAAAAATGTTTCAATCGATGGAAGTTGAAGCGAGAAAAAAATGTGCTATAAGAAAAGAAAAGTAGTTTCGTCGTGAATTCTGTCTCTTATATTGTTTAATGACATAGTTATTCCTATTTTTCCTTATCTTTTGTCTATTGACTAACACAATTTCTTAAACTTGCATGAGACTGTATGTGAGGAACTAGTGAAATCTTTTTATATACATATAAGAAAAGAAATTATTCATTGCAAGTTAGCAATTGTCTCATTAGTGGGGGAATGTCAGATTTTGTTAACTAAAGAAATATTAGGGAATTTGCTAGACATAGCTCCAATTGGATGAATTGACTTTCCATGTCATAAGTGGGATGTGGCTGATTAGGATTTGGAACACTCAACATGGTAGACCCTGGTACAGACAACTGGACCTTCTTCAAAGTTGCCTTGCTTTGATTTTTGCCACCTTAATTTTCCCAAGGAATAGCTTAGTCAAAGATGCAGTCTCCTAGACACATATGTTTTCTATAATTTGCTGAAAGGAAATCGGATGAACCTCCCCTTAATAATCATAGGGTTTATGTTGAATAAGGGGAGTCACAAGAATAGTACAGGATGCTTACCTTATAGAATGCTACTGACCAAGATATTTACGTCATATGATGTGTCTTTTGACAATTTGGAATGGTATAACCTTCGTAAGTATCATTCATCACTTCCATTCCAATTTGGGTAAAAACTGAAAGACAACGTGTGGGTGGAGAAGAAAATTGAAAGGATTGCAGATGTCTTGGGTCCTAATCCAAAGCAATAGGCTCATGTTCATTCTCAATATGCCAACATTTTGGTTATCTAAAAACAATTGGGGGAGAAATTGGTTAGATCAATAGAATGCATAATCAACTTGATGATGTTCAGCTACTACTAAGAACTGTTGAAATCTGTTACGTAATCTTTTTGTGATAGATACTTGATATTCATGTGTTTGCATCTAAGTTATCTTTCAGCAAACGATAGGTTCCTTACTTAGAGATAGTAAGATAGGCTCCTTCTAATCATGATTATAACTAAGGACATATAAAGATTACAGGTATTTTTAAAATCTTTTTTAGTTATTTGAATTTTTAAAAATATATCCGTTATTGCTTGTCATCATAAAAAAAGGGAGATTGTTAGCTCAAGGTTTTTAAATTATTGATTTTGATGATAACAATCAATAAATATTTAGTTACATTTCAAAATTCAAAATTATTAGATTTATCCTGAAAGATAATGATTATATTTTTTAGTTACATCTTTAAATAAAAAAATGTTTTCCCATTTTACAGGGATCAATCTAACAAACTCACTATGATAGTAAGAAACAAATCCAACAAATCAGTAAAGGATAAGCTCCTATCATTTTTGTATAGAAAAAGGATCCTTCTATTCAACTAATTTGATAGTGGCTTCGAAGACACAGTTAAAGGATTATTCAAACAACCATATACTTGAAGATTCTATTAAAGATATTGATAAACATGTTGTAACATAATCAAAGTCGATTCAGAAGTAACAACTAGTTGAAAGGAATTTCTATTTAAGGGAGAACTATTGCATTCGAACATACACATCAGATTTTAGAAATACATCAGTAGCATCAGTACTTGATCTAGAAAAGTTACATCTATACCCTCTAAGCTTTAGAAAGTGAAAACACTCTATTGAAAGAGAGATCAATATTCATTGAAGCTCATATTGAGTAAATCCTACTTTCATCTGTTGAGAGCTTATAGAGGCTTGTTAAATAGTACTAGTGTGGAAGGTTAAAGAACCTTGAAAAATATGTACTTGTAAGTTTGGAGAGGTTCTTCAAATTATTACTTGAATATTTATTAGTGAAACATTCAAGTTGGATACTTAGGGACTAGACGTTGGCTTCATTATAAACTAAACCAATATAACTTGGTTTTGTCATTCTTTCTTTCCTTAACTTTTATATTTCCGCATTTTAGCTACTGTTGTTTTCGGTTTGCAAGAGGCCCCTTTCATTTAAAGTTTTAGTAGACTCCTTTCATTTTACTTCTTAATAGACTCCTCTTGTTTTAATTTTTAACATGCTCATATCGTTTATAAGAATTTATAGTAACTTGCAAAAATTTTCAACTCACACACAATTCACCTACCTCTTGCGTGTGTTTGTTTTATCATATTAGAAAAAAAAAGAATTTTTAACATTAAGAGTCATTTATCTAAAACTTTTAAAAACATTTAATTTAATATGTTTTATCCATTTATTATTGTAGTGGTTGATATATAAGTTCTTTTATTTTCTTATTATTTAATACAATTTTAAAAAACATATAACATATATACTTTAAAAGATGACATAAACACAAAAAAGTAGAAGTATTTCAAAAATTAAATTGATTTGCTGCTGGAATTAGGTAAATTTTCATTTTGCTTTTCATTTTCCAAAAGAAGATATGTTACAATATTTTGTATGAATATACTTTTTTTGCCCCTCTGTGCTTGTAAATTTCCAACCATAGTCAATTTTATATATGTACGTGTTAAGAAACGTTCTTTTAAATTTCAGACCTATATATGTATCAAGTAAGCATGTTCTTATAAATTTCAATTTTTATTGAATAAAAACAGTGATTGCTTCCTAATTTCATGAACGCATTTATTTGTAGAACTTCATAACCCAATGATTGCAAACAAAGCATTTAAAATCAACGCCTAGGAATCCAGCTCCAATTGCCAAGGACAAGAATTCCTATTTCGTTCGCTCTTTCCCTCTTAGGGTTTGCATCATCAAGATCACATCCAATTGAGCCATCCATTTGTCATTAGCACTAGTTTCAGGCACAACTGGTAAAAATACCTTCGACGACAATAACCTTTCCATTTTCAGGAATGGCTTTGCAGAAATTTTGCAACAATTTCAGACACTTATCATCGCACCAATCATGAAGTATCCACCGCCAAAGATGGTAGCTTAGTTGATTTTCTACGTCTATATTGTAAACAACTTGAAAATAGTAGTAACAGAGTTTTTCACCTTCATGAAAATAGCATCTCCATTTGGAACACTTTGAAACA
Source organism: Erythroxylum longipes (assembly GCA_027563885.1). NCBI lineage: Eukaryota > Viridiplantae > Streptophyta > Magnoliopsida > Malpighiales > Erythroxylaceae > Erythroxylum > Erythroxylum longipes. The sequence goes on along the minus strand of JAOQMS010000009.1, from coordinate 23,792,266 downwards.
TATCTCCTCTAACATGTTCAACATCTAGGACAGGCATAAACTTGAGTGTTAGATATACCCAGGCACTTAGATTATTGCACAAAGATCTCTTATTTTATTGAATCTTCAGGCATAAGTTGTACTTCAATGATTTAGTGGCTAAAAAACTAGACATTAACATTAGTAGTTGAAAAGAAATAACCATACCAACGTAGGTCGGAGCTTCTGTTATAACATGAGGCCAATCAAAATTGATACCCTTGATGTGAGGATGTTTGGAAGTTATTGCATGGATTGTATGTCCTAAGCCACCACCCACATCAACCAGTTGCTTCAATTGCTCAAACCCTTTGTATGATTCGAGGATACTTTTGACCACTAAAACAGTGTAATTGAACATTGCACTGTTGAAAATTTGGTTGAACCGAGGATCTAAGGTAGTGTGTTCAAAAATATGCCTTCCATGAATCCTATTAAATGGAATTCCTCCTAGTACAATTGCATTTTTCAATTCGAACCTAAAACAAAAAATAAATTTTATTTAATAGAAAAGATAATAGAGTAAAACATTTATAAATAGATAGTATTAAGATTAGATAAATTTTACTAATTTTAAGAAATATTAATTAGGTCGATAAATTAAGAATTTATCAACTTATAAAGTGTCTTATCAATTCAATAGACAAATATTTAATTAGCTAAAAAATATTGTATTTAATTATTTAATAAATTGAATATATTATAATTAAATAAAATTTTTAATTAAATAAATATTTTTTATATTTCACTAATCTAATTAATTGAATACAAATTCCATCCAATAAACAATACACATCAAACTAATAAATTAAAAGAATAAGTACATTATTATTTCATTAATTTGACAAAAATATGTAATGTGGGTGAAACAGGATTATTTATAAGTTACACCCTAATCACTCTGTTGCAAGAAAGCAACTTGAGGAATAAAAACCAAGATAAAACAAGATTCATAAGTACTGTTTCTTATTATGAGAACGATTCAGCAAAAATTACTGTGTGAATTTTTGGAAATTTCGGAAAAGAATGTGGATGTTTTAAACACTACAAGAAAATCATGAATTAGCGGCGGACATTTCCCGACGGACAAAAAATCGTAGCTATTTACCGATAGAAAACAACAAACCGTCGGTAAATATATTGTACTGTTTATATATAGTAACGGAAATATATTACCGTCAGCAATAATGGAGGGAATGAATTTCACGCAAAATCTCCGATGACATATAGCGATGACACGACCTTTGGCATCGGCAAAAATTGCGGGAATGCTTCCTGCATTTTAATTGCTTCGGATATATACCGACGGACACTCTTCTGTCAGTAGGTTTGGATTGGTGAACCCTGTTCACCGATTGAATATTGTCCATCGGTAAAGTTGATTATAAGTTTACCAACGGGTTAGCCATCACTGTCGGTAATAATTACGGGAATGACTCCCACAATTAAGTAGCTTTGGACAGTTACCGACGGAACACATACCGTCGGTAAAAGTGGTTCAGCTCCTGTTATATACCGACGTAATTTGTCCCGTCGGTATACATTTAATTAACTTTACTGACGAAATTTTTGTTTCCGTCGCAAAATATAGCAGAATTTTTGATCATTTAGTTTGTATTACAGATACTTATTATTTACAATGTAACGTTTTTATTATCAATTAAGATATTTTAATTTTTAATCATTAATCACAATTTCTATTTAACCAAATTAAATGAATATTATAAATATTTAATTATTAAAATTATGCATTAATTATAATTTAAATATAATGAAAATATATATTTTTTTAAAATTAAGCAATAACTTTACCGACGGAAATAACCATTCGTCAGTAACTTCCTAACTAATTTACCGACGGTAGGACATATTCCGTCGGCAATTAATAAAATACACCGACGGACAATAAATTCCGTCGGTAATTGTTAAGCATATTTACGGACGGGAAATATGTTACCGTCGGTACATTTACCGACGGTAGCAGAACATTCCGTAGCTAAATTTACATACGGTTAAAGAACTTACCATCGGTAAATTTAGCGTTGGAAAATTTTTAACCCGTCGGTAATTTATGGACGGAACAACTGTGATTGTCAGTACATTACGAAATGTTCTTGTACCATCGGTAAAGTTAGCTACGGCTGATTGTACGACGTTTTTGTCTATCGGTACATTCCGTCGGTAATATTTGATACCAACAGAATATTTATATTTTCTGTTAGTATTTTCCATCGCAAAATGACAGTTTTCTTGTAGCGAAATTGCCTAGAAACGCAAAGTTTGTCAACTCATTTTAACCAGTGCACGAAATGAGTTGATCTAGATTGTAATATCTAAACACGAAAATATGTATTGCAAAGCCAACTAATTTAATTTTGGATAAATTATCTATAAAAGTGATTCAAAATTAGACGATACAGTCATATTTAATTATATAATCAATGGGTTAAGCATTTCCTACACTCACCTCCTTTTCTTTTGGTGAAACCAGTATAAACATCATAGATGAACTAATCCAATGTTATATAGTAATCTAACTCAACTCTTTAATCATATATGAATCAATTAAATTTGAATTAATTAATTTGAGTCAAATTTAATTAGTTTGATTCGAGTTTAAAAGTTTGGTTTAATTGTCACGTAAATAACATTTAATTAGTTTTCATTTGATGTTCATATTACATAAATCTAAGGGATTATTTTACAAAACTAAAAACTAGAAGGACTATTTTTATATAATTTTAAAGATTAGAGTTTTTGTAACTACAGAAGATGGCAATGTCTTTTACCGTACAATCTCTTGTACCTTCACCAATAAGTCATAACATTGGTAGTATTTCCTAGGAAATTGGGATGAGATCTGATTTCATACAAAGTGGAAGAAAATGAAAAAATTTTTATTCAGTTCTTAAAAGTTAAGATCAATTTAATCTACAATATAATTAATGCATAAATATAATAAAGCATAAACCATTGATTCGTACTTTATTTTAAAGCTTAATTCTTTTTGTGCACATCTCCTTGAATTAAAATCTAAAATAGGGTTATCACCACCATTATAATTAAACAAGCGTCTAACCTTTAACAATTTTAAAGCGAACTTGTTAAGAAAACTCTATAAATACCTATAGATCAAGACTAGAGTCTAGTAATGTATTATAACCACATAAATATTAAAATGTTAAAGTGGATTTGACTAATTATTTCGTGCATGATTTTTATATATAATTTAATTCTTTCATCATATAATGTCATAATTAAAAATAGAGTATGAAATTAATATCTACTTTATTTTAGTCTAAATTATATTAGTTCTCTACTACTAGTAATTGATTCTATTAATAATATTTAAAACTATTTTCAAAATTTCATTACATCTTGACTAAAGATTTTCTAAGTCAATACTAATTGGGAATAAAAGAAACGTTCTTCCTAATCACTCAGGATGATGAATCTTATATTGATCACTTAACTATCTTCGTATAGTTCATGTTTTATCCACTAAAGACTAAGCGAGTTACCTTTCAATGGTATCGAAATATAAGAATCTCTATATGAGATACTTTAGAAATCTCAAGTCAAATGATCACTTATACAATCATCACAATAAGAATTTCTATTGATATACAAATAATTTACAATATAATTAATGCATAAATATAATAAAGCATGTACCATTGATTAGTATTTTATTTTAAAGCTTAACTCTTTTTATGCACATCCCCTCGAATTAAAATCTAAAATAGGTTCATCACCACCATTATAGCTACACAAGTGTCTAACCTTTAACAGTTTTCAAGCGAACTTGTTAAGAAAACTCTATAAATGGTATAAAGAGGGTTAAGTAAAGAATGGTAAATCCTTTAAAGCTTTTGCCTATTTATAATAGGTTTAGAATTTTTTATAATTTAATTAAATTATAACTTTAATTATAATTAAATAATAAATAGGAGTAAATAAAATATAATATATCATATTGGTTCTTATTATTAAAGGGTAAAAGACATGAAACTCTCCTATGGTTTAAAAACCTGAAAAACTTCTTAATCTTTAAGATTCTCAAAAAAACTTTTTATGATTTTCAATTTTTAAAAGAATCCATTTTTTAAACTTCAATTAAAAATAAAATAAAACATATGCAACATAAATATCACATATGAACCAACAAATTATGCTTATAAGATGATCTCCAATCTAACTCTAACTCTTAAATTTTTACTATTAAAATTTAACGTCTATATATAAGTAACCCAATTGCAGCAATCGAATGACAAAACTAAAAAAATTGCACTACCAAATACACAGATGATTATGATTTATGAAAAACAATTTCTCTATACAGTTCTAGATGCAAAATTATTAATAATATTATCAAAATCAATATCGTCCAATATTGTTGGACCCTGAAACCTTTCTTAGAAAATTTCGAGCAGTACATGAGAAGTGTGGATAGGTTCATGTTTTGCTTTGGTGATTTTGGTAGTGAGA
>JAOQMS010000009.1:23776297-23787660 GCA_027563885.1 Erythroxylum longipes | reverse complement strand
AGGCTTTGTCAGCAACCCGCCATTGCAAATGGCGGGTTGATGCTTTGTCACCCCGCCATTGACGATGGCGGGGTGACTCGTGGACACGTATTGCATCCCACCAAATGCTACGGCGGGGTGTTTGCCACGTACCCAACCCCGCCATCAGTCTTGGCAGATTGTCCTATTTCTACCAACCCTCATTTTTTGTCACATATCAAGGATTGAAATTAATTGTTGTAATAAACCGAGAATTTGCCCGAGAAGTGTTCATGTTGCTTCGAGGTCTGAAAACAATGTTTGTAGTTGGCATATAAGTAAAGATAGAATGGCCGACGTCTGAATAACTGCGTTACTAAAAGGCCAACCTTTTCTTTTCTTTTTCTTCCTGGGTTTTAGTATTTCTTTTATTTTTCTCATATAAAAATAAATTTTTATTTAATATACTCACAGTCCTATTACTCATAATGGTTAAATATTAAAAATAGTTAGAATATGTTAATTATATAAATATGTTATAAATTCGTTACATTTTATTATAAATAATTAATTAATTAATATTTATAAATTAAAATTAAAATTTATTTTAAACATTATCATGACTTATTGAAGGTTGTGCCAACAGAATTTTGATGAACCCTTCTAAAAAATATAATTTTAAAGGTTACCTATAATTATGTCGGGTACCTATCAGAAAATATTTTATGGCCTCGTTTGATTAGCTATTAATCGGTTATTTTTTTAGTTGATTTGTTGTTTTCAGCTTTTTAACCCGTCAAAAAGCTACTAAAGGTGTTTAGAGAGTGGCAAATTTATTGGTTGATTTAAAACAAACAGTCAAAAATGAAAACACTTCTATATAGGAGCATTTTCTACCAACAACCAAAATTTTAAATATCAAACGTCGATTATGCCCTTTAAATTATATTTCTAAGTTGCATAAGATCTTGCTGCTTAAATTGTATTCTTGATTAAGTTGCAATTAAGTATCACACGCGTCATATTTTTGTTGGTTCGAATATACAATAATTTCTGGTAAGTAGGATAGCCTAGTTGAGGATCCTAGATACTTACGTTTTTAAAAACGGTGTTTGTTCTTATAATTGTTTTATCCAGTAATAGGTTATAAATAAAATGTTTACCTTAAATGAAAATGAAAATGAAAATAAAAAGAGTTGCATAAATTTCTGATAGATTATAAAACAGTACAGGCGAACATGACTTCTCTAAATAACTTGAAATGAAGGTTCTGTAAAAACTATAACAAAGAGGAATGCAGTAATCGTATTTCAAACAGTAGTACAAATATACACGGACTTTGATTCTTTATTTAAACTTGATTTACCATATTCATACTTTTTTTAGTTATGTCCTCATAAATCATTTTACAAATAAACAGCTAATACTAAACAACTAATTTTAGCAAATATCTCTAACAAACAGCTAATACAATCTGCTGGTCAAATCAGCTGATATAATCAACTATCAGCTAACAATAGAATTAATTGATTGTCAAATACGCCTATATATAAAAGCGTAATGTGAATTACAAAATCTGAAACTGACGATTAAATACAGGAGTGGTACATAGCAAGGTCGCGGATGGACAATTATCATACCTGTTATAGATCAGTGTCCTTTAAGGTTCATTCTGTGTGCTAAACCTGGAGAGTTTCTGAAGGCTATAAGCAAGTATGCAATGATGGTCAGTGGTCTTGGTCATAGATTAGGGATTTTTTAAATTGACTAGAAACACAAAGTTTGTCAACTCATTTTAACTAGTGCAAGAAATGGGTTGATCTAGATTGTAATATTTAAACACAAAAATATGTACTGCAAAGCCAACTAATTTAATTTAGGATAAATTATCCACAAAATTGATTCAAAATTAGACGATACAAAAGTATTTAATTCTGTAATCAACGGGTTATGCATTTCCTACACTCGCCTCCTTTTCTTTTGGTGACACCAGTATAAACATCATACATGAACTAATCTAATGTTATTAATATGATAATCTAACTCAACTCTTAAATCATATATGAATTAATTAATTTGAATCAGATTTAATTAGTTCGATTCGAGTTTAAGAGTTTGGTTAAATTGTCATATAAATAACATTTAATTAGTTTACATTTGATGTTCATATTATATATATTTTGTCAATATTTTAACTAAAATCTAAGGGAATTTTCTAGAAAACTAAAAACTAAGTTTTTTTATATAATTTTAAAGATTAGAGTTTTTTTAAAGTTTTTTAAACTAGAGAAGAGGTCTATGTCTTTTACCGCACAATCTCTTGTACCTTCACTAATAAGTCATAACAATGGTAGTATTTGCTAGGAAATTGGGATGAGATTTGATTTCATACAAAGTGGAAGAAAATGAAATTTTTTATTTATTTCTTAAAAATTAAGATCAATTTAATCTACAATATAATTAATGTATAAATATAATAAAGCATGAACTATTAATTCGTACTTTATTTTAAAGCTTAATTCTTTTTATGCACATCCCCTCGAATTAAAATCTAAAATAGGTTCATCACCATCATTATAGCTACACAAGCGTCTAACATTAATAGTTTTCAAGTGAACTTATCAAGAAAACTCTATAAATGGTGTACAGAGGGGTAAGTAAAGAATGGTAAATCTTTTAAAGCTTTTGCCTATTTATAATAGGTTTAGATTTTTTATAATTTAATTAAATTATAACTTTAATTCTAATTAAATAATAAATAGGACTAAATAAAATTCAATATATCATATTGGTTCTTATTATTAAAGGGTAAAAGACATGAAACTCTCCTATGGTTTAAAAACCTTTAGATAGACTTCTTAATCTTTAAGATTCTCAAAAAACTTTTTATGATTTTCAATTTTAAAAGAATCCATTTTTTAAACTTCATTTAAAAAATAGAATAAAGCATATGCAACATAAATATCACATATGAACCAGCTAAATTATGCTTACAAGATGATCTCCAATCTAACTCTAACTTAGAACTGAATTATGTTAAACTCAATTTGAATTAATAATTTATTATAATTATATTAATTTATTAATTTAAATTAAATTTAATTACTTCAAGTCAAGTTGAAGAATAGAATTAGGTTACTATCTCAATGACATTTAATTATTCCATTTCTAATATTTATACTACATATTTTTCGTCATTACTTTTTAATCGAAGTCTAAGAGGAGTTTTTCTTGAAAAAATGAAAACCAGAAGGATTTTTTGAGAATTTTAAATGTTAGGGGATTTTCTAAAGTTTTTTAAATCACAGGGGAGGTCTATGTCAAGCTAACTTAATTAAATTACTTTTTCTCTCTCAACTGATCTTTCTGTGTGACTAATTAGGTTCCCAAATATATTAGTAATGAATGCAAATATAATCCTAAATTATATTTAAGATTAAATACATTAAACTCCTTAAATTTATCTTTAATTCTCTAATTAAATAATTTATATCTATAGATCAAGATTAGAGTTTAGTAATGTATTATGACCACATAAATATTAGAAATTTCAAAGTAAATTTGATTAACTATTTCGTGCATCATTTTTATGTATAATTTAATTCTTTCATCATATAATGTCATAATTAAAAATAGAGTATGAAATTAATATCTATTTTATTTTAGTTTAAATTATATTAGTTCTCTACTACTTGTAATTGATTCTATTAACAAATATTTAAAACTATTTTCAAATTTTCATTATATTTTGACCAAAGATCTTCTAAATCAATACTAATTGGGAATAAAAGAAACATTATTCCTAATCACTCAAGGTGATTAATCTTATATTGATCACTTAACTATTTCTGTATAGTTTATGTTATATTCACTAAAGACTAAGCGAGTTACCTTTGAGTGGTATCAAAATATAAGAATATCTATATGAGATACTTTAAAAATCTCAAGTCAAACGATCACTTATGCAATCATTACAATAAGAATTTCTATTGATATACAAGTAATATTCTAAACAAAATTCTCAAATTAAGTTAGTTTTGAACTTGTTCTATAATAAGCATTCATATATTTGTTTAAATATCTTCATACTTTAGTCTATAAAATTGATCGTTTACTTTATAAGGAAGAATCATAATGTGTGTTAGTCTTTCCATTTTCCTAATATTCAGTATCAAAGAATAAATATAAATGTAATTTGAATCTTATCATTATTTCATTTGTAACGTACATATATCTTATAGATTTTATCTTACTCATTACCTAATTAAATAAATATGCATAAGATAAAGAATTCCTTTAAATAATTATTTTATGAAAAACTAAAACCTAGTGATTAGCTTTGAAATATAAACCAACTATCTCTTACTTGCAATGAGACAATCACTTAAGTATCTCATTCAATATTTTCATATGAAAATTATGTTACCATTGGGACAACGATTTAGCTAGGTAACTCTACAAGATTCTATATAGTGACTATTTGCTTAAATGTTATAATTTTTTATCTCAATTATCATTATAATTAAGAAAAATTACCCAAAGACATATCTTTGATTAGGCCTTAGATCCATTCATATGCCTAAATTGGCTATAATGTTCTATAGTATATTAATGTTTCAACAATGCAATGGGCTATACGGAGACGTTAAAGAACTTCTTAACATAAATAATCAATTTTAGTAAACGAAAAATGTATTATGGCTTAATTAGCAAATGGTGCTACATTAAAACGTTTTCAACTCAAAATAATATTGTTTTAAGTCAAATATACATTAACTAGGACTTACTTATATCAAACTAAAGTTAATATTCATATGACCTTAAACTAAAATATCAACTCATATATAGATAATTAATATCTTTAATATTTTATAAGTATAAAATATCAAATACTAAACACCTTTGATACATTATGTATGTACTTAGAATAGAATAGTTAAATAATTTGTATATCTATCTTTATAGATCTAATTCTCATAATTAAGTTGTTACCTTTTTATATCCAATAAAAGTTTGCTACTAAATTATTATATCTTTAACAATTGAAAATGTGAATTAATATTTTATATGAACAATATGTCATTATATGCTTTTACTGAAGAGATACTCCTACTAACCTTCTTATAGACATGTTAAATCCATAATTATCTTCAAAATAAGTTTTTTGAATTTATAAATTTCTCAACATCTCATTACCTTTCAACTACATATCAAATTTATCAATAAAGGTACTAGTTCAAATTGCATATGCTATTATGAGATTTATACTTTTTCAAACTTCATCTTACTCTCACTATTTATTTTGAAAATCATTCACTTATAAGTATACATTTAAAACAAACATTTATTCAATGTGGCTTATAAGGTGATACAATTCTTTTAGATACTCCATAACTTTCTACTATCCAATTTAGTTCTGAACTTATTGGATGATATATGCTTCAACTAAGAATCGTATCCCAAAATCATTAACTTTGACCTTTTAAAAATCTTAACATTCCATTTCTTATATGGAATCTTAATTACTAACTGATTTAATTGGAACTTTCGAAGGCAATTTGTTGTACTAGGCACAGTTAGATAAAAGATAACTATCGCATTATAAAATACTCCGTATCATATTTTTCTCCTTGCATAAATTTATATTATTATGAATTCAACTGCACTGTCAATTATTCAGTTGTCCTACTTCATTCATAGTTTCACTAATTTATTCTGATAACTTAAGAGTTGTAAAGGAATTCCTCGATTACTTATTCGCGATTTAAACAGCATCATAAACTCTAAAGAAGCTGAAAGGAAGAAATTGACTTACAAGCAAAGCTACCATAAACTCATCTTAATCATAAATCACTTGAGATTTACTGACCTCAACTACATAGGCCAACACTTCACCTGGACAAAAAATCCAAGTGGGGCCTAGTTCCTGAGGAAGAAATTGGATATCGCAACGGTGAATAATAAATGGCACAAAATTTCCTAGCAACTTTGCTTAATTCGAGCCTCTACATTGTTTTGACCACTCCGCTATTAAAGGTAAGTGTATGACCCTCACCAAACTCATTAAAGCTCCTTTCAGATTTTGTAACTTTTTTGTGTAGGTAGAATGCTTCCTGGAGATTATGGAGAAGGCTATAATTAAATGATATTAGGTTGCAAAACTTACCAACTTGTTAACAAACTCAAAGCCACGAAGGAAGGAGTTAAAGCCTTAAAGAAGAGAACTTTCCTAGACACAGAAACTCAACTCTCTGTTAGCAAGGAAATTATCAAACATTGCCATGAGGAACTCTATATCAATCCAAATAATGACAGGTTCAATCTCTAAGAAAGACAGGCTCTTAGCTTTCATAAATCATATCTCAAGAAAAAATCTAAAGTGCACTAGTTAACGGAGGGTGGAAAATGTACCAGTTACTTCTTTAACTCTCTGTTGGCTTACAGAAACAACAATAGAATTAATGCTCTAAAATATGGCTAACAGAACTTCTTATATGATCAGGAAGCACTTAAAAATATATATTATGATTACTGTAGCAATATGATGGGAACAAAATCTCCTTATAGTTCTTCCATTCATTCCCTCAATGCTTTCATTCATGCAATATTGGATCCTCAAATGGTGTCTACCTTAAATAGACCTTTCTCTCCTTCTAATATCAAAGAAGTAGTCTTTAGCTTTAGACTTGATAAGGCCTCTAGACCAAAACGCTTTAATGGACTTTTCTTTTTAAAACCTAGACATCACTGGCAGATAATTGGAATGAGTCTTAAGAATTCTTCAATTCCATCAAAATGCTAAAGGAACTAAATAAAACTTACCTAGTTCTCATTCCAAAGAAGACAAACCCAACCAGCACGCAGTATGTCAGGCCATTTTCCTGCTACAACTTGGTATATAAAACTATTACTAAGTTGCTTTCTTTAAGGTTAAAGGAAGCCCTCAAACCCCTCATTAATACTTGTTAAGGTTCCTTCATTAGTGGCAAGAATATAGGGGATACTCTTCTACTAGCCCAAGAGTTATTAGAAGATTATATTAGCAAAACCTCAATCAAGAACTGTTCCCTTAAGATTAACTTGTACAAGGCATTTGACATAGTTGATTGGAAATTGCTACTGACCTGTCTGCATACTTTCTAGTTAAGTTTACATAACAACACCATCTTACTATGCTCTGGTCAATGGTGAGCCCACAACCATAATCTATGGAGCTAGGGGGATTAGGCAGAGGGACCCTTTGTCTCTCCACCTTTTCACTCTAGCAATTAAAGTTACTTTTCAGAATTACTGATCATAACATTTCCAAAACGCCCAGATTCAGATTCCATTATAAATGCCAAAAGCTTAAGCTTTATAGCTTAGCTTATGCTGACTTACCAATGTTGTACGGGGATGATTCTGAATCCCTGAAGCTCTTGATGAACTCCCTAAATATGTTCCCCCGAATGTCAAGTTTAGAAATTAACATGGATAAAAGCAAGCTTCTCATCTCAGCTAGTGTCTCTAATGTCCTACTATTAAAACAAATCTAAGTTATGCAGATCTAAACCTTTCCTTTCACCTATCTAGGTCTTCCAATCTTTCCCTAGAAAGTAGAGTTTGATAATTATAGTCATCTATTGACGCAAGTCAAGGAAAAGATTGTAGCCTGGCAAAATAGGTACCTTTCACTACTAAGAAGAATTAAGCTTGTTAAAATATTCTTAATAAACTTATGAACATGCTGGGAAAGCCATCTAATCTTTCTCAAGAGGCTCTTAAACGACATTGAAAAGATAATCAAAAGATTTTTCTGGATAGGTGACATTAACAATCCAATTGGGGCAAAAATTAAATAGACTGATGTGTATGGTTCCATACAAGAAGGAGGTTTAGGTATAACCTCAATTAGGCTGAAAAATCAAATGATGATTGTCAAATGGTAACAGAGATTTGTACCCCAAAAACAATGGAAATAGAGATTATTTAAAGGCAAAGAAGCAATATGGGTGAAGTGGACACATGCAAACTACCTATCCACATCCAGCTTTTGGAATTTGACAGAAAGTAAAGATCACTCCTAGCCATTCACTGAGATGCCCAGGCTAAGGAACTCTGTTTATCCTCTTATCAAGATTCAAATTGGCAATGGATAGGATACCTAGCTATGGTTTGACAATTACAGCCTGATTAGACCTCTACAATTGAGATAAGAACTCAATTTTCTAAGGTCTAGACTACCTTTAAACTCAAAAGTGGCTGAAATTATCTATTATAACTTTTGGTCTTATCCATACAGAGGTATGTCATCACTAAGACAAAACCTACCAACTTACGATCCTAACTCTCATTCATTGGACTTTCCAATTTAGATGCTGGACAGATCTACATGTTCACCAAAAAATCCTATCTGGACTATTTCTGGCATCATCGCCCTTTAATTAACCGGTTCCAACTCATATGGAAGAAGTCTATATGACCAAAAGCTTCAGTTATTTTTTGGTTAGCAGTTAACGGCAAGCTCTGGACCAAGGATAAAATTCTCAACTCTCTAAACCAGAGTTATGTATTATATCAGGAAGTTGCAGAATCCACTCCATGTATATTCTTCCAATGCATCTATTCTCAATCCATCTAGTCCCGCATTCAACAGTCATTTAATTTGTACTATCTTAATTTATATTCTCTATTGAGGGAGTGGAACCTTGTAGTAGAATGAGCTAGTAACTACTAGAAAAGATTTGCTAATGACTCCATCATTCTCCAAATTGCTTTTAACTGCTATGCATACACCATTTGAAGAGGAAGGAATGGCAGAATCCACAACAAGTCTTTAACAGACAAGCACATGCTGGCAAATAGACTCTTGCATTGGATCAAAGAAATCCTACTTATAAACTACAGAAAATTAGTAATGCTACCAGAAGTCATTAGAATTTAAAATAAAAACAAGATCCTCTGCTGCTTTGCTTTGTAACATGCAAATTCCTTAGACAATTGATAGTAACCTTAATGAATTATCTAGTTTCCACTAACTAGTTCTGGTAACGAATCGTAATACTATACAAACTAATCTAGACCTACAACTATAATAGTGATAAGTCTAGGTCGATCCCACATAGATTAAATCTAATTACTCTCCCAAATTATACCTATATGTAAAACAGGGGGTTTGGTTCAACGTAAATTAGAAAACAAAATAAAATTAGTTCTATAAAAATAACTCAAAATTAAACAACAATTAGGTGATAAAATTGATTAATGATTTCATTCCAGTTCTTTGGTTTAATCTCGACCTAAGCACAATTTTACATATGTTATTGAATTATCGTCTTCACACTTCTCTTTAGATTATTGATCGTGAATTAACAACAAGCTCTATTAATCCCGATTTTTCCTTAGGTAGTAGTTAATTAAGAAGAGCTTGTTAATTAACCTTAACTATCAGATAACCTAGAAATAGCTTTCTAAGTTTAATCGGACAGCCACAATATCATTGAGAAAAACGTACTAATCTAATCAATATTCACACAAGCTTAGATTGTTTAACTTGTTTTACATTATCCCTAACTATTTAATACCATTAGTTGCCACATACGACTTCAAACACGACTGTTATGTACCGTATTCAAATTCTAGCAATGGTTTTTCATGACAAACGATTCAATAGAGCATCAAAACATTCTTACACAATACCCAATCATTAATCTCAAGACAACGTAAACAGTCTAAAAAAGAGCGAACTTAAATGTGATCCTCAGCTGCACCTTCGAACTGGCGTCAGGTGAACCCACCCCTCATCTTGTCCGTCAAGTTCCAAGAATCAGCCAATATTGTCTCCATTATAGTTGAGAACCGACCACAAATGAAGGAGAATACCAGCTGTTCAGTTCAACCCAAAAACTCCATTTTAATCTCCAAGAATGAAGAAGAATGAGATGTTCGATTCTGCTCACTCTCCACTCTTTTGCTCCAGCCTATATCTATCTTGCTCCAGCCTGTTAGATTATGTTATGTCCCATGTAACTTATAGATTTGAGTTCCATGAAAAGCACCCAAGATAATGGTTATTGGGTATTATAAAATGGATCTCAAATGGGTCAAAGACCCTTTTCCTTTTTCTTCCAACAATGAACCATCATGATGGTTGATGAACTAACATGATGGTTGGTGATTGAGTATTTAAGTGTTAGAAACAAACACTTGTGTGTGTGTAAAATCTCAATAATTCTGAACCATTGAAGAACCACGTTAAAGGAAGGAAGCAGAAAGGAAATAAATCAACATCTTACGACAAAACAAAACAATCATGGATACAGGTACACATATCATTCGATTCGAGAAATGTCTATCAATTGGTATCAGAGCCAAGTTTTGCGTGATCTGTTTTCTACCATTTCGGTATGATTATGGTCCTGATTGTTTTCATATGAATGGAGTATTTTTCTTCATATACGACATACAGCCAACGATTGCTTGTTGTTATTTACGAATATTAATTGTTTTTTCATGCGCCATGCCTTATCACCGTAATAAACACAATACGGATGAATGTTTTAACTGTGCCAGAAACGAATATGATAACCGTGCCAGAAACGAATATGAAACTTGGTTGTTGGCATAATATAAAGAATCACATATACCTTCGGTCTTGGTATGTATAGGTATTGCCATGCTTGGAAAGGTATCTGTGATTATAATGCTATCGTGGATAAAGACATGTTTTACGGTTGTTGAAAGTTTACTTCTTGAAACAAAAAACTTGACATGTTCTGAGGGCTATAACAATAGGAAGGGATGGATTATGGCATGATAGAATAGCTTTTAAAAAAAATGCAAAAGAAACAAAAACGCAACCATCGTCGAAGGAAGACGATGGTGCAGCATCTGGCGCGTGTACCACACGCACCCGACGCTGCTTGGCACCAGCGCAGACGCTGGCGCGTGTACCGCACGCGCCAGACGCTGCTGGCTGGTTGTGGTGTTGGCGCGTGCAGCGCACGCGCCAGATGGGCTTCCAGGCCCAATGGACGACTTCTAGACTGATTTTGGGCCTTTGGGCCATTAAAGGACAACATTTTGGGTTAGTAAAATAATTATGGACTTTAACCCCAAAGAAAAATAATTTTAGAATGAAATATAAAGGATTATTTAATTCATGATTGATTTATACATAATATAATTTTGAAACTTAGTGCCATATTATATATTTGTTTGGTACTTTGAATATTTTATATTATGTAATAGTTAGAATTAGATTTTCCTAGTACATGACATTATGGATATTTAGAATAGTTTGTTAGTTACCAAAGTGACCAAACTAATTAAATTAACAATTTGTCATGAATGATAATTGTCCAATTAAATGTTTATTGCATGGATAGCTTGTTAGTCACCAAAGTGGCCTAGCTTGAAAAATATTA
>JAOQMS010000009.1:23723562-23764607 GCA_027563885.1 Erythroxylum longipes | reverse complement strand
TTAGAACTTCGCAGATTAAGAGATAATTGGGTCTTAATTACAAAGTGTTTTTATCTATTCATGTCTTGAATTATTTTTCTGCGCTTATGTGTTATGATTATTTTGGTTAATTTTAATGTAGGTGAAATGAAGAAGAAAACAAGATGAGAGTGATGAGTGAGAGATGAAAGCAAGCTTTAGTGTTAATGAAGGCTTGGAGATTCAAAATCGTGAAAGGTGAGAGTGAAGAAGGAAGTAATGAAGAGAAGAAGAGAAAACAAGAACAAAATTCCCTTCAATTAGAAAGCATAGTGAGAAACAAGACAAGGAAGGGTCTTTACAATTAAAAGAATAGTGATTTGCCACATGTCATCTCCTTATAAGTTTACTTAGGTTTTTCTTATTCAATTTGTCCATTTAACTCCAATTTCTATTCCAATTATATTCAAATTTCAATGACATATGTCATTAAATCCCAAAGTCATAAATAAAAATTTCCATTGCCATTTGACTCTTAATTCTACTGCTATTTGTCAATTGTCTTGTCACTTGACATTTTTTCTATTCCAAAATTTACCCAAATTTTCAGAAAATTTTCTAAAATTCTCCAAAAATTCTAAATTACTAAATACACTCTCTAAATCAAAATTTCAACATATAAAAACCACAATTATTCACAAAATCATATTCACAATTCAATTATAAATCAATACCCGGAATGTTTATGAATGTATATACAATTATTTTCATGTGCAAAAATTCAATATTCATGAATATGAGCATATCATATAATGCATGAGCATGAAATGCATTTTTTAATTTCTTACTAATCTCTCATATTTACTATTCTAGTCTCAACATAGATAACGGGATGTTACAACTATAGATTTCATTGTTAGATTACCTTGCACATAGCGTGGTAAGGATGCAATTATGGTGGTTGTAGATTGTTTCTCAAGGATGACTCACTTTGCTACATGTCATAAGACTAGTGATGCTTCTCATATTGTTGATTTGTAATTTAAAAAGATTATTCATCTTTATAGGGTACCAAGAAGCATTGTTTCTAATCGAGTTTCGAAGTTTTTCAGTCATTATTGGCAAACGTTGTGGAAATTACTTAGAACAAAGTTGTTGTTTAGCATTGCTCACTATCCGCAAACCGATGGCCAAACTGAAGTTACAAATCGCACTCTTAGTGCCTTTCTTTATGGATTAGTGAGTAAAACCATAAAAGATTGGGATTTAAAACTTGCCTATGCTAAATTTGCCTATAAGAGATCTCCAACTCGTGCTACTGGAGTATCTACTTTTGAAGTTGTTTACGATATGAATCCTTGCATCCCTATGGATTTACTTCCTATTTCAAAGAAAGATTCGGTGAGTATATATACAAGGGCCAAGGTAGAGACAATGAAGAAGTTTTATGAGTGGGTTCGTTCAAAGACAGAGAAAATTAATGAGAGTTACAAGGTCCGTGGTAATCGTTTTCACAAGCAACTAAGCTTTCAGCTTGGTGATTTGGTTTGGATTCATCTTCGCAAGGAAAGATTTCCAAGCAAAAGGAAGAATAAGCTTATGCCCTATGCTGATGGACCATTCAAAGTGTTTAAAAGAATTGGAAAGGGTGCATACAAGATTGATCTTCTAGGAGATTACGGAGTTTCTGTGAAATTCAATGTTGGTGATCTGTCTCCTTACTTGAACGATGAACGAGGGACAATGCTTTTCAAGAGGGGAAGAATGATGCCGGAGCACAAGTAGACTTTATCTCCAAGCCATTATATTTCGAGTTTACATGATAATTTCGTGCACAGAGGTAAGGGGCTTTAGAGTTTTACAAACAGTGCAATATTCAGCTATAAATGTGCAATTGCAAGTTTGGGATCCGAAACTAAGTAAAGCCTTGTTTGTTGGGCCCAAAATTTTAGGAGCATGGAGAGGACATGTAAATTAGTTTTCTATTAATTTTCATAATTTTGGGAAATTTCTACAACTAGTTTTTGTCGTTTACTTGGACGTTAAGTCTGACAGCTAGAAACAGTGCAAATGACATGTTTTTGCCTTTTCAAAATTAGTTTCCTTATTCTTTCAAATTTTTAGTATGATTCTATATTGTCTGGTTTGTTTCCTAATAGTATTAGGAGTTTTCTTTGAGATCTTCATTATGATTCCATATTGTGTAGGTTGTTTTCTAATAGGATTAGGGGTTTTCTACCAAAATAAGGATTCTAAGGTGTATTTTTATGTGTGTGATTCAAAAATAAAAGTTCAGACTTATTTCTTCACAAATACAAAGTTGAATCCTTCACTTTGTGTTGGTCCTTACGCCTGTATGGCTGGTGGCACCACTTATCAGTGATTATGGTGCTTGGCTTTATCAATTGTGTTGTTCTCTTGGTATTTCCCTTAAACTTTCAATATCTTAACCTGCTAACAGCCTTTGCTTTTATTCTCCAAGTCAAGTTGGTGTGCGTCGTTTATACATCAATATAGTCCTCCAAAGGGTAGCGAAGTTGCCTTAACGTAATCCCTCTAGTTGGACACTGGTTTTGTTTTAGCATTGAAGCTAGAGAGAAGTCCCGCTGGTTTCATAGGATCATCGGAGTGAATCTTCAACCTTCGGTTCCCTGGCAACTGAAAAAAACTCCACCGATACACGGAACATGGCATCAACCACAGTTTCAGAAACTCCATGGCTTTTTTAACCTCAAGTAAATTTTCAAATACATCAGGATCACAAGGTTAATACCGAGTCTGTCGGAATTAAACTGAAAAGAACAAAAATGAAGCAGCATATAGATGGACACCTGGAAGAAACCATAACCTTGAGAGGCTTTGGTCAGTGTCCTTAATAAAGTTGGACCGGTTAGGTCCATGATCAATGGGAGGGATGGAACAATCATCCAAGTTCGACATGAAAATGTTAAAATCGATCGGATGTGGGTCAGATCAGAGTCGTTTCTAGCATTATATAAGCCCTAAACGAAAGAGAAAAAAAAAAGACCCCGAAAAATCGGTAATATATAAATATATAAATTTTAAAAGTATATTTTTATTATTAAAATTTAATATTCATATATAAATAACTCAATAAAAAAATTAATTTTTAAAAATATAAGAAATTAATATACCTAAAATAAAATATAGTAAATTATATTCTAAATTATTAACTATTATAAATTTGCCAAGTCAAATATTATCCTATTCTACAAGTGTGAAAATGATTGAACATTATTTTGTCAAGCAATTAGATAAATTTAGTATATATATCATATCAACTATTTATGATATTATTTAATTATTAAATAATTTTATTATATTTTATTAAATTTTAAGTAATAAATTTTTTTTTGTGGGAATTAATATAACGGTAAATGTTCATATCAACTATTTATGGTATTATTTAATTGTTAAATAATTTTTATTATATTTTATTAAATTTTAAGTAATAAAAATTTTCTTTTGTAGAAATTAATATAATGGTAAATGTAGTGTATCATATCAAATATTTATGGTATTATTTAATTGTCAAATAATTTTTATTATATTTTATTAAAATTTAAAGTGAATTTAATATTATGTTAGTTTAAATAAATATAAAAAAGAATAAATTTTGTGAAACTTAAGTAATATATACAAATAAATAATACTTTTTTAGAATATAATAAATTTAGAGATTTATGATAAAAAAAGGTTGCAAATGGATGAACCACAAGTGTTGCAATGAATTATTACTCAGATATTTAAATATTGAATAAGCTAAAAATAAATAAAAAATGAAGACTTTACTTTTAAATTATTACTCAAAATTTAGAAATCAAAATCGTAAAATTCTTTTGCCGTTAATTTTTTAGTTGAATATTTTAAATTTATATTTTGATAGAAATAAAAAATTTTGAATACGAAAAATACTCCTAAATATTTCAAAAGAATTTATAATAGCTTTTTAAATAAGGCAAGAGATAATCTAAAAATTTTATTTCTTCCCTTCCTTTCTGACAACTATTAAACGAGAATTAATAATTTTTTGTGAAAATCCGTAAAACAATAGAAGACAGTTGAGAGTAGGCCTACAGTAAAAGACAAATAAATATTAACATAAGGCTCACACAAGAGTGTGGATAAACGGTAGATTAATATTTTAAGAAATATAAAATACAAAATTTTTAAGATTTAATATTTTTCTGCAGGCCTCTAATAGAGGTGTGGGCTTTGGGTAGGTGCCCCTCCTACTCCTGCTCAGGGCGGGGACTGGGTCGGATATAATTCGAAGGAATATGGCTCACAGACTTGTTGAGTGTGTAATGTCTCCAAAACATCAAAATACGGCATCCCTTAATTGCATGTCTCAACCACCTGGTCCATTCTGTTACAAATCAACACCAGACAGATGGAGAGTCTTGCTCTCAAAAAGCGCGTAGCACTCACACACATTTTGAATGTATAAAGCCTTTTCAGTGTCTGAAGTTGACCTCCAATTAACCGATTCCAATCTTCACCACCACCAAACACTGGCTCCCGGGGATCATTCACCGTTCTGTCCTCACGTACCCTGCATCAAGCGGCCGTTAACGTTGCCGGCGACCTTCACTTTCCGTACAATTTCATCACCGTTCTTAAATTACCGCCACGTAGCGGTTCGCATTCCACGCTGGCAAAATAAGGTCCGCTTTTTCACAAGTACCGTACCTGGTCACCGGATAAAAAAAACAGGTGGTTCCAGAAAATGCCACGTCATGATAGGGGCCCACGGGGAGGCACACCTGGACGCGCTTTTACGGACTTCACGGTGGCTGTGATTTTGTGGCTGCTAATTGAAGATGTGTGGGGAGGGCAATTGGGGAAAGAGGAAAAATAGAAAAAGTGCACGAGGGTGGGCTTCGGCTCAATCAGCCACTAATTATCCGCCACATTGCACCATCTCAGCCCTCTCCCTCTGTCTAGTTCACTCATCTCTTGAATACCAGCCTCAAATATAATCCTTCAATTTTTTGTCCCTGAAAACAAAATATAAATCCGCAGAAAATTATAGTGGCTGAGATTTCTCCGGACTGTAGTTTCTGGTGTTTTAGGTCTCACCGAAGCTCTTCTACTGTTTCTTTACTTATTTTTCCTTCTCTCCTCATTCATGTGTTCTCTTTTTCCCGTTTGTGATTGACTTGTTCATGAAGATTCCGATCCACCATTGGCCCAAACCTATGAGTTCTCCGGTGACTCTCCGGTAAACTCTGTCTTCGGTGATTCCCCACGTCCTTCTACTGTTTTAGTTCACTATGGCTTTCTTCGAAGGTACTCTTTTTTCTCTCTTTTCTAGGGCTTCTGAGCTCTGTTTCGTTGTCCAGAAAAAGTCGAGCTATTTGAAATTGATAACGTATTGCTGAAGTTGATATATACTGTGCAGTACTGGCGCCTGTTGATTACTAATTCATGTTCCTTTTTCCTTTTTCTGTGTTTTTTTTTTTTTTGCTTCTTTCACTTTTGTAAAGGATTTGGCATCTACGCGTTCGTTTTGGTGAGGATTCTGAGTAAAGGAATTTACATTTAGTTCTTACGGAGAATCCTGTGTCTCTCTTCGTCTTCTGGTGGAATCTTAGAATTTCTTGAACAATTGTTTTTTGTTTAATTTTTACAGATTTTTAGTTCATTCATATACATGTACATGTGTACAGTACAGTGTATGTGAATTAAACAGGGATGGATCTCTATCGATTGCTGTTGGTTTTTTGTGTGTTGCAGTAATATTCGTTTATTGGGTCATTTGGAGTTCAAAAACAACGGCTTTCGGTATAGTTTTCGATTTTGCAAGGAATGAAAGGAGATTTCTGTTTTATCCATTGCTTGTTAGAGAGGATTTGAAGCAGCGATAGCTGCCAAGGTCTGGTAATGGACACTTACTCGTCTGGAGAAGAGTTGGTTATTAAGGTATATTGTTAAAGCAGATATTTATTTTCTTTACTTTCGCATAACCCCACGTTTTTTTCTTGGATTGCAGTGATTAAAAAATTGTGTTTTATGTATCTGAATTGTGCTGTCGTTAATTATAGACAAGAAAACCCTACACGATAACCAAGCAACGTGAACGATGGACTGAGGAGGAGCATAATAGGTTCTTGGAGGCCTTGAAGCTCTACGGACGAGCTTGGCAGCGCATAGAAGGTAATAGTTTGATATATCTTAAATCTTTTTCTGGCTAGCACCGTTGTTTTTGCAGGGTGATCTGTTGTGATAATTGCGGAAATTATTTAGAGGAATAATCTGGATAATCTTATTAGGAATGTCTTAGATTATGAGGTAACTCACTCTTGGAGATTTTTGTCCACTTCTTGCTTTTTCCTTCTTTTTGTGTTGCCTTCCAGAGCATATAGGTACAAAGACTGCTGTACAGATCAGAAGTCATGCACAGAAGTTCTTTTCCAAGGTTAGTTATTACTATTTTGCATAACTTTATATTGATTGTAATTAACTGATTAGGTTATGACTCCAATAGGATCAAGTGAAACTTAACACGAATGAATTGAATCATGTTCAATGGATGTCATTGTGTGAGGGATGGTATGAGATCCTTGGTTTGGTGCCAAGACTAAGTAATATTGATGGAATATAGAAAATATAAGCTTCTGTTGGGCCACTAGGAATTTATGGTATTTAAATGAGAAATTGTTCATCACCTATTAAATGATTTGAAGATTTAGATTCTGTTAAATGATTTGAAAATTATATTTCATCTAATTGAATATGTGGTTAATTACTAAGGAGCGTAATGTAGATCTAGGGCATTTACTTGACTTGGAGCAATAAATGTACAATTAGACCCCTAAGAGCTCCAAGTGATATCGAATAAGTGATTGGTGCATTTGGTACATTGGCAAGAGGAAGGTATGTCATGGAAGGAATAAGACAGAGTCTCATAAGTTGGTGAGACAAACAAGCGATGCTTGAAGGATTCTCATGTTTAGACTTACAATTTCACAAGTGATGGGTAATGCTATTATGCAATTACCTAAGCAATCCTGAAAGTAGACAAGATTTATCATGCGCAATTGGTTGGAAGTGCTCGTCCAATGAAATAACCTGCACATTTGACGGATCATGCATTATTATTGAATGCAAAGATACAACAAGCATGATGGACTTATGATAGGCATTCGTGAAGCACGACTAGAATGGACTAGTGCTCTTGACATGGGTAGGAGTTAAACTTAAAGTTTCGATAATAGGCATGCATCATAGGTGGAATTTGTGATGATAGGTACAAGAAAGTTGCATCAGGTTTGAATGTGCCCGAAAGCATTTAAATTCGATGAAGGATCCTTTTGCCACACAAAATTAGGTGATTTTCTTATACTTGGCAAAGAATATAGGTGAACTTAGTTATGGGATGATGATACCATATAATATGTGTGCTTGGATGGACCGGACATTAGGTTGGCTCAAGATGGCTCAAGAAGGCTTAAGAAAGACTCATTAGTATGCTTGATTTTATCAAGCATCGATAACATGTCATAAATATAAAGGAAGCGAGTGTGAAAAGTGAAGCACTTCCTCAAAACATGGAAACTGAGGTTGGTGATGTGGAGAAGTGGATAAAGCTTCATTCAATACATGTTTCCATTAACTTAATTGAGGTATAATTGAAAAGGTTGTAACTCTACTAAGTTAGTGAAAAATATGGTAGTAACTTTGCTTTATCCCCAAATTACTGTAAGTCTACATAAAAGCATCTTATCTAACACATCTTGTAATATTTATACATGAATCTCTAACAAGAGACGGTGAGTTTTCTGAGGAGACGGTGAGTTTTCTGAGGAAGTCTTTTGTAGAGAGTTTCGAGTTGGAAGTTTCTCAAATTTGTTTATACCGCTATTGTAAATAATCCAAAAAATTAGCTTTGCTGTATTTCTCCCAGGCCCTTTTTTTTAATTAAACTGTCATAGTTATGAATGCCAGGGAAACAAAAATAAGTGTTAACAAAGCTTGTGAAGCTTGAGTGGAAGTTTTTTTTATGATTACATGGACAAGGCTGATTTTGAACTTTAAAAAGAAGTTGTACTGAGTGATGTAAGCAGTTTTGCTAATTTAACTTATGCTTATATGATATATGCAGGTGAGCTGGTCTTTTGTGCATGTTTTGAACTTGTTCAATTTTCTGTCTGAATTGTTGGTATCTAGGACCTAGTATAGTGGAGAAGGTTAACAAAGAAAGAATTCATTGTTAACCTTTTGGTTAAAAGATTGAACTTGTCTTTTGTCAGATATTCTTCACTTTTAAGAGGGCTTTTCACTACTAGCTTCCATGGAATTGAAGTTCAGGTTTTGGTAGTTTCTGTTTCATATTGCTTGTTTTCTGCAATTCCCACGAGTGAAAAGGCCAGTAACTTTGAAGATTCTGAAGAAGTTTGTAACTTTTGAGTTTTAAGTTAGCGTATGGAGGCAAAAGACCATATTTGAAGTTAGCAAGTTACTGCAAGCATTTGTCTCCTTATCTTTGGTTTCTGAAACTGTGTACAGTTTTACTTTCTTTTACCTTAGATCCTATACCGTTTTAATTAGTAACTGCATGAGACTCGGCTATAAATTTCTTGAGATTGGACTAAATTATCCTGAAATGTCATAGTAAATTTATTTTCTCCACAAGTGTCCCAAACTTGTTTACTGCTTTAGGCCCAGGCACTTCGTAAATTCTTGTATCTCATTTATAAGTGCCTCCATATTAGTGGCATCCTGTACCATGTGCTTGTGGGCCTTCAACTTTTCAACTCTTCTACAGACAGATTACCTTATTTTCTAATTAGAATCAGTGAAAATTATGCCGAGGGGGCTTAAGAGTGATCACAGGTTTGCCATGCTGCCAAACTTAGTATAGGCACTACTATACTTAAGATGTTAGCAAACTTTGTATCTCTAGATGACAGTTTATTTATATTTGGTTTCCAATCAAGAAGTGAAGGGAGGGGTTGGTATATCATCTATTCTCCTGTTCAATATGCAAAGATTCTGAATTTACTGGGACTTCATTTTTATCTTTCTTTCTATGTCAGTTTCATACTACTTAGCTGTAACATTTATTTTTATGCTTTGAAGCAAAATGGGGGCTGGTTTGGTCTAGGAGTCAAGATGACTGCTTGGCCAGACCAGCCCCCTTTTTTAATTGAAGGAGCATCTGAAGGTGTTGTTAGAAATGTCAATTAACTCCAACGTTCAGCAAATTTGGCCTGTTATGAAACCATTTAACCTAGAAGTTTTAAGTTTTTTGATAATATCCAATACAGAATCGACCCCTCACACAAAAACCTGATGGACTGAAACTGATTCACTGGGTAACCTTTTAATTTTTACGTCGTCAGTATGAGGCAAGAGATATCAATATTGACCTCAAAGGATTGGAGAAGATGCTAGATTTTACATAGGACAAAGGAAGATGGGTAAGAATGAAGGAAGCTTTGTCATATGCAACATATTTTTTCCTCAACAAACACAGTTACTAAGAATTTGAATTCTTTCATAGATAGGCATTGTAGTCTTGTTAAAGTAATTTCAGTCAATGTTTAATCAATTGATTTGATCATTGTTTTGGGAGATGTCTAACATTATTATTTCTACATCTGCCCCGACTTTTTCATTCATGACATTGATGTGCAAAAATGTTCTGTCTTTTGGCCATCAGTACTAAGAAATATTCCATTTTGCAGTTGGAAAAGGAGGCTACTGCTAAAGGCATTCCAGTAGGACAAACTCTTGATATAGACATCCCACCTCCACGGCCGAAAAGGAAACCGAATAATCCTTATCCTCGGAAGACAGGTTCCAGTCCTACTGCAACACATTTAGGGGGAAAAGATGGGAAAATTTTTAATTCAGTTGCCCTTCAGCATGGTAAACAAGTGCTGGACTTGGAAAAAGAACCACAACCTGAGGTGAAGTGTTCTTGTGCCATTTTATTCATTGAAATATCTGAGTACTTCCATTATCATCTATCTTTCTGTAAATTATTCAGAAAAGTGATGGAGATGAGAAGCAAACAAATCTCAAACAGAACCAGATTGAGAATTGCTCAGACGTCTTTACTCATGGCCAAGAAACTCACCATTCTTCTATGTCTTCAGTGAACAAGAATTGTCCAGCAACAGAGCCATCTAGAAATTCATGTTTCAGGGAGTTTATACCTTCACTAAAGAAGATGAATTCAATGGTGAATGAGAATGCAATGGATGAATCCTATGTCACCATTGAGGATGAAGGCAATAGGAAGTTGGATAAGCTTGACACCAAAAGGACCGTGCAGGAAAATGCGACTATTAAAGCTTTAAAGTTTGAGAGCTCTTGCCCCTTGCATGATAAACTGGTTCAGGGGAAGGAACCACATGACTTAACCAGTGCATTGCCTACAGATGAGAATCAGGTCATGCAGAACTATCCAAGGCATGTCCCTGTGCATGTCGTCGACGATCACTTGGGACCT
This sequence comes from Erythroxylum longipes, assembly GCA_027563885.1. Lineage (NCBI taxonomy): Eukaryota > Viridiplantae > Streptophyta > Magnoliopsida > Malpighiales > Erythroxylaceae > Erythroxylum > Erythroxylum longipes. The sequence continues at coordinate 23,754,166 of JAOQMS010000009.1, read as the reverse complement.
TGTATGCAAGCTCCAGTCTCAGAAATGACATTCCAGGACTCTGTATTCCAGCCAGTGGGTGAAAGTCATAATCATCCTAATATATACTTTCGTCCTGCTGCATCCGCAACTACAGAAAATCGAAGTAACATGCCAGACTCTTGTGTGCATCAACCATTTCCTACCTTTCCTCCTCCCTTCACATCAAGTCCAGATAATCAAGATGACTACACATCATTTCTCCACATCTCCTCCACATTCTCAAGTCTTATAGTCTCTACTCTGCTACAAAACCCTGCTGCCCATGCTGCAGCTAGCTTTGCAGCAACATTTTGGCCCTATGCAAATATAGAAAGCTCTGCAGATTCTCTCACATGTGGCCAAGGAGGTCTTCCATCAAGGCAACTAAACTCTACTCCTAATATGGCAGCTATTGCAGCTGCTACTGTGGCAGCGGCAACTGCATGGTGGGCAGCCCATGGACTACTTCCCTTATGTGCTCCTCTTCATGCCGCATTCACCTGCCCTCCAGTATCTGCAACTGCAGTTCCACCAATGAGTACTGGTCAAGTCCCTGCCACTAGGATAGAAAAAGGGGAGTCAATTGCTGATAATCCTCCGTCGCAAGATCAACAGGAACCAAAACATTCTGAGGCTTTGCAAGCTCAAAACTCAACTTCTAAATCACCAGGAAGTTCATCGTCAGATTCTGAAGAGAGTGGAGCACCCAAGGTCATTAAAGTTGGGTCAAAAGGTGATGACCATGAGAATACTGCGGTAGCACCTGAGGTCCGTGATTCGAGCAAAACCAAAGACAGAAAACAGGTTGACCGTTCTTCATGTGGTTCAAACACACCTTCTAGCAGTGAAGTGGAAACAGATGCATTAGAGAAGCATGAAAAAGGCAAGGAAGAGCACAAGGAAGCAGATCCAAATCATCCAGCTGCCGAGTCTATTGGCCGTCGAAGTAGAAGCGGCAGCAGCACAAGTGATTCCTGGAAGGAGGTTTCTGAAGAGGTATTAAGATAATTTTATCTGTGAGGTTGTTTTAACCAATTTGTATTATGCTAAAAAGAATAGAGCCTTATTATCACGATGATGCATATTTGTCAGGGGCGGCTGGCTTTTCAAGCATTGTTCTCCAGAGAAGTATTGCCTCAAAGCTTTTCGCCACGGCATGATATAAAGAGTATGGGCTATCAGGACAATGCTGAAAAGGAAATCACTAGTCTGAAAGATGGGGGTGCATTACTGTTAGATATTAGCAGTAAGACCCCGGTAGCCTCCTCTGGCCAACAAGAAGTTGAGAAAAATATTGCGTCACCTAGATGTGAAAGTAACGAGGAGCAGGGACTTCTGACAATTGGACTTGGACATGGAAAGCTCAAGGCGCGTAGAACAGGATTTAAACCTTACAAGAGATGTTCAGTGGAGGCCAAAGAAAACAAGGTGATGACAACCTGCGGTCAAGGCGAGGAGAAAGGACCCAAGAGAATACGTTTGGAAGGGGAAGCCTCGACATGACATGACCGATTTAAAGTTGCATACTTCAACAAGGAAATCCTTGCTTGCTGAGGCATCTAACTTCTGATTCTATCCATTATCTATCCTACATTCCTGTTTGATTTTGAAGTATTGGCAGCCAGACTGTCACAAAAACTGTGTGTATTATATGTCTACATTTGACTTATTTACTCTCTAGAACCCATGAAATGCCTTATAATAACTACCTTGAATAGAGTTGAGATTAAAACCATTAATTATATGTGGGCCCTGGTAAACCCCCTTCTCTCCCGTTTGCTTCCTATGGGATTTGGTAGCTTGTTGCACTTGTTTTGTGGCACTCTTTTATTTGAGTTACTGCTTGTTATATTGAAAGGTTCTTACGAAATTAGTATTTGTTTGAAACTATGCCTTTGGGATAAATTGCCCTTGTTGGTGCTGGAAAGATTGGCGTCACAGAAGAAAGCATTGATGGAAACAGCAAGAAAGGCCCTGCATTTGAAGAGACACTCTCGAATTCAAGCCTTCTTTAGATGATGTCAGTGTCTCCTGATGCTATACATGCCCATTGAGTTTTTTTTTTTTTTTTCTGGTTGTAAAAAATGGCAATCTACAATACGATTCGAAGATTTAAACATCTTCAGAACACCCTCATTGAATTTCTTAGTCATTGTATGTCAGTGACAAATATTATGTATCAATACGCTCTCTCTCGGCAGATTGAGATCAGGGTTATCAGCTTTCTTCTAAATTTCTTTTATTTTTTGTCAAGAAAATTGAATTTGATATGTTGCAAAGGTAACTGGTCTCCTTTTATTTCTGGTCTGGGTGGACCTGTTAATATTGTAAAAGGATGAAGTTTCTAACCTACAGATTATTCTCTCTGTAGTGACTACACTCGATGAAAAGGTATGGGCTCAATTCCATCTAAATATATCAGGTAAAGTCTAATTTAACTGATTTTAAAATATATTTAAACTGTAAATCGAATTTCTGATTTAGATTTAGATTTAGATGATTAATTTAAATTTAACCTAAAATTCAATATGATCATTTAGATAGTGTCAAATCTAATAATATCTAATATAAAGCTCAACTCGTCTTATTATTTATTTGAAGAGCAAGGATGGATTTGTTTGACTCTTTTTTATGACAATAAATTTATAATTATTATTTTTAAATGATATATATGATATGTAAATTACGTATTTTAAATAAATTGCTTGACTAATTAAAATTAAGTAATAGAAATAAAATTTGTATGTTTTAGTGTATTTCTATTTTTAATTTTAAATAAATTACAATCATTCTTATTGCAACTTGAAGTTATAATCTCTTAAGCTTGTTCTGATAATTTAATTAATTACCCCTACATTTTGTTTAAAAAATGTATGGGCAGTGATTAATGAATAAGATTTTGTTTATTAAATAGTGATGTCTGTTGAACTACAAAAGAGTTTATATAAAAAAAAAAAAGAGTATGACATAACTCGCAAGATTCGGCATATACCTAGTAAAGGAGGCATTGTATGATTGGCTTTATAGCATTTAAAGGAAGACGAAAGAGACTGGCCAAAGTCTGAATAGATCCAACTGGCAACTACCTTTCCTCCACATCAGACACCAGGCAGTCTCTCCGTGATTTGATCACCTCTTCTTTCTATTTGCTTCTCATCTGCAAAACAAAAATGGCACCTATCTAACTTCCCAACACGTATATATGGACACTTTGTGCGCGGGGATAGGATCACTGCTCCATTCCTTCCCTTGCTCAATATCTGTGTTCCTTCTTAACCAATCAAGGTAAGTTTCTCCTCTTTCTTTCGGGTTTTCAGTGGAAATCTTTGTTGTTATGTCTTTGGGTTGGGGAGGTCACACTTAATATTGCAACTAAGCTCATATATTCATGTTTCTGGGTTTTCGGTGCATGGCACATCAACCATCGGATTCTACATCTTGTGTTAGTAATCTTTGGAAGTTTGGTACGATTTAGTTTAGATGCGGAGGAGTAAAAGCTCTTCTTCTTTTATTGGTTTAAACATGCAAACGTACAGAGCCTGGAAATGGGATGCGCCGGTTTCCAGGCAAAGACGCATCTTGCAGTCTCAGTCGTTTGGTGTTGACACCGTCTTGGTACATAGATTTTCTGTACAATGCTACTTGTTGGCCTATTACTTCCAGTAAACAAATTGCTATGTTTTTGTGTATTCTAGGTAGATTCCATGAAATGAGACTTTGACGACCTTAAATTTGCAGGAAAAGTCTCTAAGCTATCTGATGTTTCAACATTACATGACTATAGACCAGAGCTGTTACCAATGCATTATATTTTAGTATATATGTCTACGTTTTGTCCCGCGGCATTTTACAGTCACGACTTGAGCTTTGCGAAATTTATTATTGCGAGTCCAACAACCATCATCAACCAAGAATCATTGAAAAGTTCTCTCTTCTGGTTGCAGATGAGCGAAGAAACTAACGGAAATGAAGGCGAGGAAAAACGTGCAACACCAAAATTGAATGAGAGGATCCTTTCATCTTTGTCAAGAAGAACTGTTGCTGCACATCCTTGGCATGATCTTGAGCTTGGTACCTTCTTCGCACCAAATCATCAAGTTGTTCTGCTTTTTCTTTAGTTAGTTTGTGGATAGTAAATACTCAGGATGCAAAATTGATCTTTTGCAGGACCTGGAGCACCTAGTGTTTTCAACGTTGTATGTTTCGCTTCCAACCTTTTCTTATAGAATTTGAACAATACAAATGCAGAACATAGTTTCAACAAACTGATTAGATCAAGCAACAATTGTTTGATATAATAATTATATCGCAGGTGGTTGAGATAACCAAAGGTAGCAAAGTTAAATATGAACTTGACAAGAAGACAGGATTGATCAAGGTATTGGTTATTTCACATCTTCCAGGTTCCAACTTTAAAGTCACCTATTTTTTTATTTTTTATTTTGCTATACCCTCCTTCTCTTTGCACTTTCCTTTCTTAGGTTGATCGCATTTTATACTCATCGGTCGTATATCCTCATAATTACGGCTTCATCCCACGTACATTGTGTGAAGACAATGATCCCTTGGATGTTTTAGTGCTCATGCAGGTAAATATATTCATAGTTCATAGTAATTCCCAAGATAATGCACTTCTGCAAAATGTCTGAGCTTGAATTTGACATTTTTATCTAGGAGCCAGTCCTTCCAGGTTGTTTTCTCCGTGCCAGGGCCATTGGACTCATGCCCATGATTGATCAGGTATTATCCTCTGGTTCCAACGAACTAAACACATGATTCTGAAGAGTGTATTGCCTGTTGAACTCTGTGCATTGCTTTTTTATCATTTCATTTCAGGGAGAGAAAGATGATAAAATCATTGCTGTATGCGCTGACGACCCAGAATACAAGCACTACACTGACATCAAACAATTGGCACCTCATCGCCTTTCTGAGATCCGTCGTTTCTTTGAGGACTGTATCCCTCACTCACCGTTCCATGATTAACACTTTTCTTGTTCGCTTGAATCTTGTTTAGCATTCTGGTTTCCTTAATATTTCTGAACAGACAAGAAGAACGAGAACAAGGAAGTTGCGGTCAACGAATTTTTGCCTTCAGAGACGGCTTGTGAAGCCATTCAATACTCAATGTAAGTTTTCTTTTCACTTCATCTTCGAAACGTCTTCTTTTCCCGAATACAATTTAGTCCAATACAGTACCAGTTAGTTCTGAGCTACTTGCCAGGGATCTGTATGCTGAGTACATTCTTCACACCCTGAGGCGGTAGAGAAAGGCTATGTTTCCCAAGGTTTCTTCCCAAAGGAATTTCAGTATTTCGAAATAAGCGATTCTGACAAAGTTTCAATATATCTTGAAATTCAATTTTCATGTGTAATCACAGTGATATTATATCATGTTCAAGTATTTACAAGTTTGAGAAGGTGCAAAGTTCCAAGTATTTTTCATGTGTAAGGTGCAAGCATACGCGGAGGCCGTCAAACTGTAACCCTTCAAGTTCCTTGCACCGGTGATTTTTGTTTTTCTTGATTCAGAAATATGGTTTTTACAAATATGACATCCTTTTTATAATATTTATACTTATTTAATTCCTTTACTGAAAATTCTAGAATAGGTATTTTATTATGTTTCTGTCTAATTATTTTAATATATTGATAATAAATTTTGTTAGGAAAAATTACTACAACTTCAACAATAATAATAACAAGAGAAATAAAGTGCAAGAAACTAAATTAACGCACACGCAATTAACGCACACGCAATGTCTCATACTTTGGACCTTTAATTTTTGACCACACACCATGTTGATGTGGTCATACTCCCTATCTTGGCGGAAAGGATCAAACAAGGATTGGTTTCTACAAATATGAACTGACGCGATTGAATCTAACACCCAACTCTCTTGCCCTCTTTCACCTCACCATGAGTAGCCAATAACAAATCACCATCACCATCACCATCACCTATTACCACATTAGCGAAATCACCATCATCATCTACTTTAATCTTGCCCTTCTTCTTTTGCATCAAATAGAGACTCTTCAAATCCTCCATCATCTTTGAACAGTGGCTTTGGATGTGGCCCTTCTCCTTACTATAGTAATACTCTACGTTACTAAAGTCTTTCATGCGTGATTTCGATCTACTCCTTCAGCCATCTTCCCTTCTTTCTTGATTCCTCCCTCTCTCAAACTCTCTCACAACTAGTGCTTGATCACCATCACCTGGAGAACCTCCATCAATATGTGTCATCATCCTTTCGTTCCCCCTCAATACCACCGTAGCTTCATCTAGCGTAATCTTCTCCCTACCAACAAGGATCAAACAAGGATTGGTCTCGACAAATATGAACTGACGCGGCTAAATCTAACACCCAACTCTCTTGGCCCTCTTTCACCTCACCATAAGTAGCCAATAACAAATCACCATCACCATCACCTATTACCACATTAGCGAAATCACCATCATCATCTACTTTAATCTTGCCCTTCTTCTTTTGCATCAAATAGAGACTCTTCAAATCCTCCATCATCTTTGAACAGTGGCTTTGGATGTGGCCCTTCTCCTTACTATAGTAATACTCTACGTTACTAAAGTCTTTCATGCGTGATTTCGATCTACTCCTTCAGCCATCTTCCCTTCTTTCTTGATTCCTCCCTCTCTCAAACTCTCTCACAACTAGTGCTTGATCACCATCACCTGGAGAACCTCCATCAATATGTGTCATCATCCTTTCGTTCCCCCTCAATACCACCGTAGCTTCATCTAGCGTAATCTTCTCCCTACCAACAAGCAACCACTACAAGAAAATCACTTAATAGCGTCGGAATATTTTCGACGGAAACCATTCCTTCGCTAGTTACCGACGGAAAATAATATTCCGTTGGCAAATACGGTTTATTTAGCGACGAAAAATACATCCGTCGGAAAAACTGGAGGGAAGAATTTCTCGCAAAATCTTTGACGGCATATAGCGACGCCAAAACTTATGGCGTCGGAAAAAAATACGGGAACAGTTCCCGCAATTTAATTGCTTTGGACGCCTACCGACGAACAAGTTACCGTCGGTATATATACCGACAGAAAAGCATATTCCGTCGGTAAGAAATGCGGGAAAAGTTTGCTTCGCCGATTTACCGACGATTAACGAACCGTCGGTAAAGGGCTTTCATTTATCGACAGAAGACTTATTCCGTCGCAAACACCTCCACCTCATCCAAGAATCGGAACTTCTTCTTCACGGCTTTGTCCCTTCGGATGCAGGCCCTCCACATACAAATGTTGTTGTCGACCTTCCTCCCATGCATCACCAAGTGAGCAATGCGGTACACTTTGCACCATCTCTCACTACCAACATATATATGCCCGTACTTTATCAATTCATCCTTGAAAATAAAGCTAGCACAAGCACTTGGCGCATACTTCATATTGTGGAAGGTTCGGGTCATACCATCATCGAACTCCATCCTCATACTTTGGACCTTTAATTTTTGACCACCCACCATGTTGATGTGGTCATACTCCCTATCTTGGCGCAAAGTGTCAAACAAGGATTGGTCTCTACAAATATGAACTGACGCAGCTGAATCTAACACCCAACTCTCTTGGCCCTCTTTCACCTCACCATGAGTAGCCAATAACAAATCACCATCATCATCACCATTACCTATTACTACATTAGCGAAATCACCATCATCATCTACTTTAATCTTGCCCTTCTTCTTTTGTATCAAATAGAGACTCTTCAAATCCTCCATCATCTTTAAACAGTAGCTTTAGATGTCGCCCTTCTCCTTACTATAGTAATACTCTACATTACTAAAGTCTTTCACGCGTGATTTCGATCTACTCCTTGAGTCATCTTCCCTTCTCTCTTGATTCCTCCCTCTCGCAAACTCTCTCACAACTAGTGCTTGATCACCATCACCTGGAGAACCTCCATTAATATGTGTCATCATCCTTTCGTTCTCCCTCAATACCGTCGTAGCTTCATCTAGCATAATCTTCTCCCTACCAACAAGCAACGTCATGATAATGGGTCGATGGGGCTTGGGTAGTGAAACCAACAACAAGAGAGCTTGTTCTTGATCGGTGATCTTCTTATTCGCATTCTTCAACTAGGCCATTAGTTGGTTGAACAAATTAATATGGTCCTGCAAGGTTGTACCTTCCTCCATCCTAAATTAATACAATTCTCATCTCAAGCACAAGATGTTAGTTAACGATTTGGAGGCATAAGCACTTTAGAGCTTATCCATCAAAGCTTTTGGATCCGTCTCACTCATGTAATTGTACTTGATCTTTAAAGCTATAGCCAACTGAATCGTATTAACCGTCTTCTTCTTCACCGACGCCGACCTGACATCATTCAAATTTACCGACTTGTCTACTTCCAAAGTCGCATCTAAATCTTGTTGTACCAACAAGTCCTTAATAGTACTCTTCCATACTCAAAAGTTTATTTTTCCACCAAACAAGGGAACGTCAAATTTGAAGGCATTGTTTTCACTCATTCTCTTCTCACACTAATTCCTCCTTAAATCAAACAAGCAGTGATTTTGTCTACGCAAGGATTCTCCAACCATAACCCTGATATCACTTGTTAGGGAAAATTACTATAACCTCAACAACAATAATAGCAAGAGAAATAAAGTGTAAAAAACTAAATCAATGCACATGCAATTTACGTGGAAAAATCCTCTCTACGAACTAAAATCAATCTACTATAATAATCAAAAGTACAATCGGCAATCAACAACAATAATCTTAAGTACAAGTACAATTATCTCTAGGTTTTAGTACAAATTGAAAAACCTAATTAACTTAATACCCTCTACAAACCCAAGAGATACCAACATTGAATACTTGTCAATGATGATCTGTTTACTCTTGATGATCTCACCAAGTAGCTGCCATCCCACTTGCCAAAACAATATAGTAGACCTCTCTTTTTCTCCTCCTTTGTTTTGGTTTTTACGTCAATCCCCTTTGTAGCAAAAAATAGTTAAAGCCTATTTATCTCATCATATATTGACTTATTTAGTAAACTACCAAAATTTACCACCCATGGGTCAATCAAATAACTCTTTATTTAGCGAGCCACCACTTGTAAGTAAAACAAATTTTACCATTGCAAAACTCACGTAGTTAATATTTGAGATTTGATGCCTAATAAATTTTATGAGCACTAATATATAATAACTTATATTAAATTAATTTGATAAAATATTACAAAAATTTTATTTTGAAAATTTCTTACGAAATTTGTGACACACATTGACACCAAGAATTGGGCTGTGCATTGGGCTGGTCAAAGTGAGAGGCTCATATCAACACATGTAAGAGTCAAGTTTCGAACAATTTACTGGTCCTAAACAAAATTGAAAAAACAAGTTTCGAACCAAAAACAAAAAAGAGTCTAATCTTCTTCATTGCGATATGTTTGATTCTATGGAATTATGCGATAACATGAACACGAGAAAAATGAACAACTTTTGTCTCTTCGAATGTATTGGAATGAAAGAGCCAAGTTATTTCCTTTTTCAGTTTATAAAATGCTTGGAACCACACACATATACATGCATATGACACATAGTACTTGTGAGAGGGACCCATTGCGGGTCCTGTTTAGGGAAGAAGGTAATGATATGACCACATTAGGCATACGTTTCCCATTTCCTTTTCAAGGCCATCGAGTTCAAAAGGAATTTGAAGTTCTTATAGTTAAAGCAGGACTTGACGTTGGGGTCGAGACCACACCATTTTTGGTTTATAGTTATACTTCTTCCTACGTACGTCTACTTGAATGTGAACGCTGAACACAACGCAATCTATTGTCATTAGGACTCTCGCTCTCTCTCTCGCTCTCTTTCACACACACATGAAATTAATATTATTATTGTCGAAGCATCTTACAACTCTATCTTTCTCTCTCTAGCCCCATGCATATATAACAAGGTTCCAAAGTGCATGTGGATCATGCTTTGATCACACATACTTAGAATAAAGATCAATTATCAGGTGGTCGGGGCCGTCCATTCAGTTCTCTCGCTCACACACACACACACAAAACACAAGTTTCACTTTCATTACCTAGCTAGCATTTGCCCCACACTCTCACTATAAAACATGTAAAAGCATGATAAGGTATATATCTCACACACATGCGCCCTGGTTATAAAGAATATCAAATTTTTCGTGGAGGGATCTTAGCTAGCTAGGTTAAAAGAATCTTATGATGGAATAATTTTTCATTTAATGCAAGGACTATCTAGTAGTATAGGTATTGATTTAATGATTTCATAGGTATATATATGAGAAGGCTGTTTAGATATATTTTATGGTATTTGATTGGATTTGGATTCGAAGTCTTCTACCTATAACACCATCTCTTTAGAATTTTTGGGTACTACAAAATGTCATCTGTCACTTATGTATTCGTGGATGGATGGTAAGGGGAACAGAGTAGTACAGACAATCAGGAACAGAGGAGTTGATCTCTTATGCAGAAGTATATTGGCCAGAAAAGAGAGAGAGAAAGAAGAAGAAGAGGAGTATATACAGTGTTTAGGTATATATTGTTTCTTTATTAATAGATTTGAGATTTAACATATTGAAAAAGGTGAATAATTTTGTTGGTAATTCTTTTATTGCGTTAAATATTAAATAATTACTAGAAATTAACTCGCTTAAATTAATCTTATGGATCCATTACATCACCTAATCCCTCTGAAGGAGATGGGGTGGGGCTTGTTAGGGACGATATTTCATATATACGGTCATACAAATTTATATTAGGGCATGTAGCCTATGATTTAATTGTTAAGAAATGGTGAAGTTCCACCATGTACTGCAAGAAGAGTTAAGTGGACCACCATCATCTGGCGCAGTATAGTTGTGGTTAGATCTTGCGCAATAAGTTAGCCATGAAAGGAACATCACAAGAGCCAGAGGTAGGCTATGTAAAGGGCATCTTATTTTGTCCACCGTTATCACTTTTTGTTGCCAAATATACATGACTTGCAATTAGGATGAGACTTAGCTATCATGTTTAGGTTCTTCCAAGGTAAGAGTTCTTGGATAGTTAGGTGTTTAGATCGTAAGTTCGAAGGCAGAGCCTTAAATAGTTAGAAAGGTGATAGCTCAAGAAAAAATTCTTGTTAAGAATTAAATTCTCTGTTATTGTACGTGTTGATCACAAGGAAATATGAAATTGGTGTGAATTTTGATAGTAAATTCAAGAAGTTGAATCTTTGAGCTTCAAATTCAACATGAAATTAATTAAAATGAGAAAATTTCTGATCAGGACAAGGTAAAGTTTTACTTTTTTTAGAAGAGGTGTAATGTAAACTCAGTTGGCTAATTAGCAAATAATTAAGGAATAAATTAACCCAAAAAAAAAGCTAAGAATGATCAATTTTGTATTCCAACTTTTCAGAAATATCATGTTTCTATATTTGAATTTATATCTAAATCGGTGAATATGGTACTATGCTTTATAAAGTTAGGCTTAAGTTAATTACAATGAAAGTGCATGGGTTTAGACATAGGGTGGTGCAGATGGATCATTCATCCAGACCCAAAGGAAGCATTAAATCAATACACGTCGTTTTTACTTTTCTGATGAAATTAATTAAAATATACGTTCAATTCTGATTTTAATTCTTAAAAGTTAGGAATGAGCAGTGATTAGGTTCGTAGGGATAGGCAGGCTGATTTGGGAAGCACTAGGTGTAAAATGGAAAAGCATAACAATTAGTAATTATGGGAAACCCTTTATTGCTAAACATTTATTAAAGAGAGGGTGACACAAAAGGGGAAGACAAAAAAGTGGAAGTTGATAAAAAGAATGGATAGCGAATGCCAGCCAAAGATGGAGAAGATGAATTGAAGAAAGAAGAACACGACAACCAAGTAACCATACAAATTTTGGTTGTTTGATTAGAGAAACTTCCCCAGTTGTTTGCTGTACCTTTAGGCTTGTGAAGCCCCTGTGGGCAGTGGCTAAAGAACAGGAGCAAGCTAAGGTTATACTCCTGGCACTCTAATCAGATATATTTTTTGTGATTTTAATCTTTTTTAGTTTTTTATTTTATTTTAGAAATAACAAGGCATGATATTCTATTTTTTTTAATTTTTTATCTAAGTTTTTTTTTGAAAATCATTATTAGAATAAATTAAAACAAATTTATGTTAAGAGTAATTTAATAAACACTTAACAAAATGTGTTTTATTAATTCTTAATATAATAAATTATTTTAAATAATTAATTAACGAGTAAAATCACATGAAATATTCACCATTTATTACCCACAAATTTATTAACTCATGAACATGCACGTAAAATGGAATTCATGACTTCATGTAAACTACATTTTAATTACTCGAGTTTTCATGAGAGGCATGAATTGGTGGCTTCAGCGTTAAGCCTCCACTTTTAACCTTATCTTTAAACGTATAAAGTAAAGGATGATGAGGAAGCGATTTGGAGTTCGCAGATTGTTGGATACAAATTGAACAGCAGGTAATAGTGATTACGGCTTGGCAGAGTGTGGGATGGTACTTTGTGTGCTACGGTAATTAATAAATACTAAATAGTATATATATATATATATATATATATATAAAAGCTACAAAAGGAAGAGATGTATATGGGCTGAATGAATGAATATGGTACCACAAAACATAAATAAATGAGGGGACTAGCTAGTAGCTATGGGCTATGTGTAACCTAATGAAGAGAGGGAAAGCGACATAACAGCCAGAGAGGCTCAACGGTTTCTCAGAGGAGGTAAGAGGTGGGCAGGAGGTGGGGTCTTAGACTACTAGTGTGGGGTTGGGTGATGTAGTAGAAGCATTGGAGTTGGAGGTTTGTGGTGGTGAATGGTGGCGGTGATGGTGGTGACTGGTTTTTTTGTGGACTGTAATACTATGCTGATACTCTCTGCTATATTATATATATATATTAGCTGCCATGGTAGCCCCACTTTTGTTGTTGTGCCGTGGCTGTGCCCATAAAGGAATTATTTGGGTATCCTCATTCCTCATCCCTTCCCTTCGCCTCCATTCAAGTCCCTTTTCAGGTACCTGGTTGATTTTGCTCGTGTCCGCGCTTCCCCTCACACATGGGTCCACTTTCCAATTTGCAGTACTGTATTTACATATTTTGCAATAAATAAAATGAATGAAATTGAATTCTCAACTCACATGTACACTAGGCACCTGTAGCCCTCGTATGAATTTTGTCTAGCAATCTAAGCCCTTTGGTCCTGGACTCTGGGGCATGACAGTTGTTACCATTATCATCCTCATGAAAGGGATGCCACTACTTGATGGAGACACATCCTTGGTGCTTCCATTGATAGCAATCAAGCATTACATTTCATTAAAAACACACGCTCGTATGGTGTTAAGCGTCTATGTAACACTTTCCAAACTCATTTTAACTCTCTATTTTAATCCATACTGAATTACTTGCTTTATATATTTATGATGGTAATTAATAGTATATATGAGATTAAATTTTATTTTCACAAAAATTTAAAATGTGATATAATAATCGTAAATTTTATTTTTAAATATGTTTAATAAAATATGAAAATATTTAGTATTTTGTAATAATTATATATTTTAAATAAATTAAAAATTAAAATTAAAATGATAAATGGAATCTAAATAACTCATAACGGAATATGATGAAACAATATATTTTGTTTGACGAGTGAAAATTGGGTAATTGATTCGAGTTTTAATGGAATGATAAAAGAAAACCCTTTGGAATCAAAAGGCAAGAGCAAAGGGATTTTGGAACGAGATATCCTTCAACAGGGTCGGATCGTAAGTCGATCAACTGTTATAGTTACGTGTGATTGGTTTGCGTCTATCTACCTGTACGTAGGGTGTGGTCCTTACTCTTATAGCTTAAGTAGCCATACTGTATCTACATATACGTAACAGTTTATCTTACGCTACTAAACATTAACAGTACAAACATACCATATGAAACACATTTTAGCTTAAATAATATAGCTATAAAAGGTCGAGCACGAGAACCTTTCATCTGAATAAATGATGAAAGAGGTCCCCTAGCAACCCCAGTAGGGTCTAAAACGGTCCCAATCACACCTTCACAACTCAAACATACGTACACACACACATTTATATATATCTTCAGAGACACACCCATTCTCTGGAGTTTGATGTTAACTCATGATATGTCCCCGGAAATTCTTAGTAACTGTTACCAACTGCTTGTGTATAGCCGATAATTACCCTATTTATTAATCTGAGTTGTTCAGTTGCTTTACCATAGTCACATTTTCACATGGTTAGCAAGTATAAAGTGATACAGAAGGTTATATTAAAGAAACAGTACTTTGTTGAGCTTGCTTTTGCAGTTTTGGTTTTCTACCAATTCCATTTCTTGTGATGTATCTCGTGATGCCCTTCTCATTCTCCTTATCCTTCAACTGAATGGTACGTTCTCTTTACAATTTTGCTTCTGTTTTAGTTCTGTGTCAGCATTTCGCATGAATCTGTAGCTAAAAAACAACCAATGACCAGATATGCAAGCGACCAAACTCTCAGGATGTCATTTTGTGCTAGTACGATTGTTTTTGTAAATGACAGGGGAAAAAAAGAAAAAGACGCTACAAGAGAAAACAGTGTTTAAATATGTTCTGATTTACATTTTTCCACGTTCAGTGGAATTAGTGCAATAATTAAGAATAGGGTTCAAACAAGTAGGGCCTGTGGGTTTAATTAGTGGCAAGTGGACTAGGAATCTATGCAATATGAATATGGTGTGCTTAATTTCCAGAGGCTCATTTTTCGGTATAATTTCAGCTGAAAAATAGTGATGTATGTTAGTAATTAAAGGACTTCTGTCAACATCGTAAGTTCTTCTACGATTGGTATATGTTATCGTAGGCTTCATAAGCCTAGGATCTTGCTATGAAGGTTCATGTTGTCGTATGTGCGTAATAAAATATATATGACCTTAGAAAAAAAACAAAAAGAGGTCTACGTGTTATCATGTGAAGGATAAGTGGTAATTAAATCCAGCAACGAAAACGACGACAGGATTGACACTTTTTAAGTTACGGCTATGTTTAAACTTAAGACTTAATATATTGATATTTTGAACTAATCTCTTTAATTATAGTAATTAAGGATAAAATTATGTATTTTTTTTTCTAAATTTACATATCAACAAGAATCATATTAGATGTTAGATGTTGTTGTTTTAATATTTTGATACTTACATGATATCACTCAATTACTGTAATACATGTTCGCATTCACATATATTATTTGATCATACCTTGACTATGTATATATATTTTCATAAAATTTTATAAAAATTCTATATGAAAAGTGGACATCACAATCTCATTAAAAAAAAGAGAATATGTAAAATTTTTATAAATTTATAAAAATAATATATGTATTTTTTTAAAAAAAATCTGAACAAAAGTTATCATTGAGTTGGTCTGAAGTTAGAGTGTTACGATACAAAAATTCTTTTTTTTTTTTGGTATGTAATAAATTTGGAATAGTTCATAATTATCTTCATTTTAGTGTTTATTTTTTAATTAGCATATACCACTCAATTGCAAAATCTCAATTTAATAGTAGAAGCATTGCAAAGATTTTACATGTTACATAATTGTCATTCTAACCATATATAGGTATCTCAGTTTCGTCGAACTAATCTTAAGCTCTTAAGACCCCACTTTAAAAATCCTAGAGGATGTAAATTTGGAACTCCAGGATCCTTCAAGTTTCTACGTAGCCTATATATTTCTGCGCACAAGGAATCGTCACATATTGATTAGTCCATTACTGATTGATCGCTGACCATGTTCAATATCAGGTTCTTATCAGCCTCAGGTTCTCAGTAGTTCTAATTTTCACACGGCCGTTTGAAGCGAGATGTCCACAATTGATCCGACCAAGAAATATGTCCAAAAGACTAGAGGATTATCAACAAGAAAAATTTCCTTTCTCTTCTCCTTCATGATAACTCAAACTCAAAACTTTTTACAAAAATGAATGTCTAAGTGAAGAGTAGAAATCAATTAAGCTGACTTCATCTTGTCATCTTGTCATGGAACTCTCTTTTTCCAATATCTACTCTTAGGAAATGCGTAGTCCTCGTGTGTTTATTTTCACCGACCCATCATCCTTTTCTGTTTTCTCCCAAAATATGTATTAAATCTCCTTTGGATCACGTCTCAGTTTATAGTACTAGCATCATAGATTTTTGGACCCCACTAATAAAAGTCCCGTAGCAAATGCTTCAAAAAGCGAGATTCCCTACGGAGCAGCTCTTTCCGATGCCTTCATACATACATCTTCAGAACCAGAAGAGATGATAATAAAACTACTTGCACAAAATATATCCAACATCTTCAGTTATAAATATATTTCCTTGGTTATTTTAGACATAAACTAAACCCTTTTTATTTCATTTTCAAGGCAAGGTTAGGTACGTTAAGGCTTCTCAGTTTTCTTAATTACTATATATATATATAGTTCCTTCATTCATTAGAAAATCTTCTTCAAAATGCAGCTTGTCAAAGACAATCTCCTATCTATAGATTATGATCATCCAACTTTCTCAACGTCATTATCCATCAGTATAACAAAACAATATGGCGCCTGAGGGTTCTGTCAAAATTCATAAAGTGGAGATGAAACAGGACCACCTCATCAACCAATACGCATATCCAAGTACCGGTGACTAGCTAGTCTTATATTATTTATCATGTACAAGTACAACAAATTTAAAAACGAAGAAACATAATTATTAATCATGCGCTCAGTGTACTTTAATTATATCAAAATTCAATTAACCTTTTAGATAATTAGATGGTAGCTAATTAAGTGATATATGCAACTCATACTAGCTAGCTAGGGGGATACCTAATTAATTTTGTATATTATTGTTTGAAGACAAAGACTTAATGGTTTTGGGGACTTCAACAATGTCTTTGTACTTAATTAATTAGCAATTTATAAAAAGACTTTAGAAGTTGGGTTATCCTAGATATATACAACAGCCTTAATCGTTTTCCAAGACCATAAAAATTAATTAAATTATTTACATTCTTGTTTGATATGGGGCAACTTTCTAGTTTTAAGCCGATCGAGGGCTAATTAAATACAATAATGTGTTTATAAATTAAGCATCTGCCCCCTAAACAATTGCACGTTTACATTCAACTTGTACTCGATCGGTAAATTAAAGATACACGTTTCCATAGTTAGAAATTAAAACATGCATAAAATACATGATTAGAAATTTTGGCACCACTTATTCAACCACATGTGTTCCGTCCATTTCAATCCCGTTTCTTCTTTCTTTCTTTTTAAATTTGTATTAGAGTCAACTGTATCCAACTATATATTATACAATGAATTGCAATTGTACGAAAATATCCAAAGTGAAGTGCCAAGCAGTTGCGTATATGGGTTTTCTTCTGATTGGCCTTTCCTTGGTCATGTCATTTACTTTGTTGCTCTTGAGGAAGAGAACCTAATCACTAGCTTTTGCTGAATTGAAGGAGGATAAGTAACCAATCAAGCATATCTAATTACCCTTTTAAGGTCATAGTTTGTTGCTTGCTTGTGGAGACTGGAGACTCATTGTCTTGCACTATGGATATATAGAACCGCGAGCCATATAACTTCTTTTGGACTATAAAAGAGTCAACATTTAGGTGCATGTAAGGGAGAAATCAAACCTGATGAGTCATTGTTTCTTAGAGTAGATGAATCAGGGTTTTAAATTTCGGACTGCAATCCCTTGTAATACTATTATAATAAATACACATTACAATTTGAATTCGCTATGGTGATTGTGTTTATATATATTTTTATAATTATACTAGATTTAACATATCTAATGAGACAGGATCAGTACTTGAACAAGAAGATTATGTATATATATATGTCTACCTCATCAACCTTCTTCTGGATTTCAAGCTGGATGCTTTACTAGCAATAAATAGGATTATTGATAGAGAGATGATATAATTAAAGGAATCTGTATCTATATTCCCACTGAGATTAGGACGAGAAAATACACTTTTCTCTTACTACTCAGTACCAGAGCAAATTAAATAATCAATGGCACCAAAGTCAAAACTCAGAACCTAACTGAGCATGCTCTCTCTACCTCTCCGTCCCTCTCTTTCGCCAACTAGACTAATAAGAAGATTGGAAAAAAAAAAAAAAAGAAGAAGAAAAACTAGAAGAAATGATGCATGCGTCTTGGAAGGAAAATTTCACTACAAGATTATTACTCTAAAGACCAACTGGTCATCGCTTGGTTGGGTCATAGTGGGAAGATGTATACATGGGGGAGAGTAGATAACCCGAAAATAATGAAAAGGACAAGCTCACATGAGTCGAACCAGATCATTCATGGGCCCCTACGTATAACTCTTTTCTCTCTTACTCTCCCATTTCTCTATCTCATGGTCATGTGTCATTCCTAAAGAACCGAAAGAGCAACAAAAAAGAAAAATATATAATCATGCTTCACTTGCCAAGAGAAGCTTCGAGGACGAGAGGAGCAAATTGGGAAATACACTTCTCTCCCCCTCTCCATCTCCCTCTCTGTTCGCCTAGGTCAGCAACAAGAATAACTTATGTTCATGTATTGAATTATCTGTGGCTTGTCTTTTAGGGTTTAGAGTGACATCTTCTTGGTCAAAGAAGAAGGCACCGACCGTTTGGTTTGTATTACTAAGATAGCTTCCTTTGGCTTCTCTTGTGGCCTCACAGATCTTGAAGCACCAAAAAAAACAAAGTTTCATACCAAACAAATCCTTTAAGGTGAGGAATTGTTATAGTTTTTCACTTCAATATGTAAAAAGTTCGGTTCTTTCCCACCTTCCAGTTGTTTTTTCCTTTTTCTTTATATCATCGTTTTATTCTGGAGGGGTTTTGTACTCCAAGAACCACAGTAGCCAGAAAGCTCGAAATTGGGGTGGGCAATTATGAACTTTGGTGAAGAACAAAGAGGTTGTCGTGATAAAGAGGAATTACAAGAGGAAGAAGAAGAGGAGGAAGAAGAAGTAGTGATGACAAGTAAGCTTCCTTTTCCATCTCCAAACTCCCCATCTTCTTCAACCCAGTACAAAGTTTTTCTGCCACAGCACCAAAAACCATGGCTTAGCTCATCTGAACCACAACATGATTACAAGAACCAAGAACCAAACTTCAATTTCGACAAGAAGATGGAGATCACGGACTTGTCGCTGGGGAGCAATAGTAATGAATCTGAAACTAGTGGAGCAGCTGGTACGAGTAGTAGATCTGTAGATAAAGAGCATATGTTTGACAAAGTTGTGACTCCAAGCGATGTAGGCAAGCTAAACCGCCTTGTGATACCAAAACAGCACGCTGAAAAGTACTTCCCTTTAGACTCCACATCGAGTGAGAAAGGCCTCCTCTTGAACTTCGAGGATCGAAGCGGCAAGTTGTGGAGGTTTCGCTACTCTTATTGGAATAGTAGTCAAAGCTATGTGATGACCAAAGGGTGGAGTCGCTTTGTGAAGGAGAAGAAGCTCGACGCCGGCGATATTGTGTCTTTTCAGAGAGGAGTTGGTGAGTCAGGACGGCATCATCTGTACATAGACTGGAGACGCAGGCCAAATGCACCAGATCCCACGTCGTACTCGCATTTAGAGCTCCAAAATCAGCCACACTTGCCACAGTCGATGAGTTGGGGCAGGCTTTATCCCATGCCTCAGTCTTTATCGATACCGTCGCAAGCCTATGAACACCATCAACAACAACAATTGCATCATCGGAACTTCAATACTATTCAGCCTTACCATTACCACAATCATCATCAACTCGCAACTGGTTATGTCAATGCAGCACAGTACTACTTGAGGCCACCAGGGCCACACCAAATTGAGACAATGAATCATCAGCAACAGGGATGCCAACAGATGCCAATGATGATTGATTCAGTTCCCGTTGTCCATGGTAAAACTGTGGGGAAGAGGTTCAGGTTGTTCGGCGTAAACATGGAATGTTCTATAGCAGATGATTCGTCCTCATCCTCGGTGAATACTCCTAGTAACATTGCTCACGGTACAGCGGCTTTGTTCTCTTCCCATTTGGCTTCCTCATCTCTCCCACTTCTCCAATCAAGGGTACCCACTACCGGCCCAACTCCAACAATGCATGCTGAGCTTCATAAGAAAGGAAAGACTTCGTCTTTTGATTTGGATCTTTGATCATCAAACACACCAAGCAGTGAAGAATAAGAAAGAAGACAATCTTTATTACTCCACATTTAGTTTTTTGCGCTGGGGTTTATGAATTCGATTAGGACAAAGAGGGTTTCACGAGATATATTGGGTAAGCTAATTAGCTTTTTGACGAGTCTTCTTCATTTATTTAACTTGTTTCAAAGTAGTACTACAGCAAGCCAATAGGCGAAGGCTATTGGGGGGGTTTGTAAAGACTTGAATAGAGAGCAAAAATATTGAACATGTTGAGCTGAAAAGAGCCTTTTAACTGTGTATAACGCCATATATATACAGATGAATATCGTGAGGATTATTAATATATTACAATATAATTGCTTTCAATAGGCCTTTCTTTTCTTGCTTCCCCAATTATAACTGTATGTATGCGATGAGCTCTTCCCAGTTTGTTTGGGTTATATCTGTTCCTCTTTGGACATAGACTGTACTCTCTCTCTCTCTCTCTCTCTCTCTCTCTCTATATATATATATATCTGACAACTTATAGGGTACATATCACTGGCTAATGGGACACTGCAAAAGTTCCTCCTTTTTATCTTTCTTTTGTTCTATTACCCTATTGGGTTAATGCTCTTCCTACTGCTTAGTTAAGTTGGATTGCAGGTTTTGTGCAGAAAGTTGCAGCGCTGTAAAAGGTAGCTTCTGTATGCTTACTGTTTCAACTTTATTCCTAACAAATTTTCCAGTTTTCATGAACTTGGTTGGCCTTTTGTATATTCTTGATATGTAAGCTATTTGTTTATATAAATTTGTTTTCTCTTCACAGCCAAACCAACCTTCATCCTTCTACCGCACACAGAAATTGTCCTTCCCTGTTAAAAGTGAGGTTCCTTAAATGAAGCTATCCCGAGATTGAATTCCAGTTCAGATTTGTAAAGTGGTTGAGCCCTCCAATACGTGATCAAGGTGACTTATCTTTTGATCTTTTACATTACGGTTAAAGGCCAAGTCTTTTGGTTCCTCAGGAAATAAGACCTTGGTTACTGTACTCATCAGAACTGCGTAGCATTGGCTTTTCTTTATAACATTTAACTTACGCTGCAGAATTAAGAATACAAGATCCCTTCTTACCTCTAGTTTGCAAAAGTTTCGGCTCATACTTCACAGTTTTGTACAGTCAATTATTGAATCTGTGGTCTGCCATTGAAAGTTTGGCACCAAAATGACATCGGATCTTAATCTATAGGTAGAATTTCCAGAAAATAATTAAAGGGAAACTTATCTTCTAATTGAAAATTTCTCTTAATCTTGATATGTACAAGTAGGCAGCTGCTTATGTACATTAAGTTCATTTTTAGTTCAAATCAGGAATTTGATTTACATAACATAAGGATATTATGTAATCGGCAATAGAAAATGCAGGAATGGTTCTTTTGTTAGTTTCCAACTCCAATAAAAACAACAAAATAAAAAAGGTACGTTCTTCCCTGAAGACTCTTTTAATCTTTTAGCATAGCATCTTTGTTGAAGGTGCTGATTTTCAGATCAAATACATCTTTTTCCGTCCTACCTTTGCAGTCCAATTTGGATCGAACATCTTTTTCATTCCATCGGAAATCTGCACATCTCAAGAAGAAACTCAAAAGTCAATTTTCTCTGCAGTATCCACCAAATTGAAATGAAAACCAGCTTCCAATATTCCTCAATGTCTGCTATTGAACGGTATGTCCATTTCAGCTATAAATGTTAGCTTTTCTTTCTTTCTTAGAATATTGTGTTCCACAAATAATATTAAATATTCGATTTATTCCGATTTCATTCTAAGAGAAATGTGCAAGTTCACTCTCTCAGAATCATTGAAAATTAATGAAAATGTTTTTTCATCGATTATCCAACTCCCTGAGCTCGATGGAAACATCTGAAAGCGAGGTTTACCTCAAAAACCTTCATGGATCTGCATTTCCCTTCCACACGCACTTTGTAACTTTACTTTTTTGGCTTATAAAATTAACTTCCAATAGGATTAACGTTACAATCTCTAAGTCTTCTGTTTTGATTTGTAATCTAACTTCAGTACAAGAAGGATACGAATGGACTTAAGCCTATTTACATCAGTTATCTTATCATACAGCAAGCTGCAACTCAATAGGGTAGTTCATGATGGCGAAGACATATAAGAGCATGAGTTGGTTCTGATTGGAATGTGATTTACGCTAAGATATTGTATTTATACTTACTTATCTCTATGTTGACTGTTGATCTGAATTTTTTTGAGACGTAAATTGGTGGCTATTGAAGCAGAAAGCAACGTCATTATTGTTCAAAGTTGACACTTCCTTATAAGGAAACACTTCCGCAAATAGTGTTTTAAGTAATGTAAACTGAATGATTAAAGTACGTTGGTTGTAGAATCCCTGCTTGAAATCTCTTAGTCTTCATAACCTAATTAGTCTGTGGTGCCTTTTGGTGATCCAACCTCTCCGCACCAAAATTAAAACAGCAAAGTTCGTTATTGTGTGGAAAACTATTACTAGTAGCTACGACCACCCCTTCTTAAATGATTAGGTTAGAATGTATATAACGTATTATATATAAGCTTTTTCTGGAAACACTTTCTTAATATTAAAGTGGAGTTTGGATGAGTTATACATAAGCAAGGCCTCTACAACAATGTTCAGATCACGAGTAAGTGTATATTCAAAATAATCTTTTATTGATCAAGTCTATTCTCTCAATCTAACTGAAATTAAGAGTTGATTTTTCTATTGATAAATTACTAAAAACATAAATTATTTGATAAAGTATCAAATTATATGAACTCAAAAGCTAATCTTTTACTACTTTGTCCTTCTAAAAAGGAAATCAATGCCAAAAGGAGATCTAACTAACTATATTTGTCAAATAAAACTCTATTCTTGATAATTTGAACGAGCAAGAAAGAAGACTAACATTACTTGTACCATATAGATTAGGGGAGTTGACGTATTTCTTACGCTATACACTGGGTCACAGGCATCATTACGGGATCCACATGTTGAAATGGAGTTTGTTATGGTGCATGATATATGTACCATTGCATAAGCCATTTGTCAATTGTCATGGAATGTGACTATTATATATGTACCCTTCTCGAGGGACTCTCAGGAAAGTTGTCTCTTACAGAGCATATGATGATCATTTACCTAATAACATCACGATCCCTTGCAGCTTATAACCTGCTTGTACTCAGAACTGGTGAAGTGCATATACAGATGATCTACATATATATATACACATGGGGTTTAACTCCATAATTCATCTATATTTCTACAACTATTTCCTTCATTTTTTTCCCTGAATGGAAATGGATCAGATGTTTCAACATATATCAATTAACAATTTATCTTTATCCTTTTCTTTTGTTTGATTGTAATAATGCAGTCCCAAACTCAATCCATCAGGAAACATGGCAATGCATAAGGTGTCGGAACTAGCACTTTGCCTCATCTACCAAGCCTTAGTGTGTGCTCATCAGGAGAGTAAATATGGACATAGACATCGCACGTACCTGTTGTGACAGTCCACGAACAAATCAATTGGTATATTAGGTCTATATCTAAGATTCCATCAGTTTAGTGAACAAGAAATTAGGTCGATCTTAAAAACCGGTACCTTTCTTTTCTACTACTTCTTTCTCTTGTACCACTCGTCCAGTTCAGAATAAGTTCAAGCAGCATATACTTCCTTTATCTAATCAAAGAATACATCATTAAATATTTGATTGCATATATACTTAGTTGTAACCTGACTGCTTGAGGCTTACATACACTCAGCTATCCCTTTCTTCTGCAAAGATATGTATTTCACAGTGTGGATGTGTCAGGGTAAAACGGAGAGGTACAGAGAGGGTGAAAGAGGCCAAAGAAGAAGAATGACATGATTAGGAGAAGATGCGCATGCTATGAGATTACGATTCCTTCCTTATTTTTTAATCCAATTGCTCGTAGATGTCCAGATATGGGGCTACAGTACCATGCAACTGTAGGAAATTTTACTGTATTATGGAAACTCCTGCAGAAACTCTGATAACTCTGAGAATTTCCTCTGAAACTCTTAGCCTGGAATTTGCCAAGAAAAATAACACGGTTTCCTGGAATTTAAAATAATGATTTGTACGGTGGTTTTCCTGTCGTAAAAGTTTTGAGCAACTATATATCATGAACTATTCTTCGTCAAATAATTAAGAACATTATTAGATGATTCACAAAACTAGAATGCACCCGAGTTGAAAAATCTTGTAAGATCGTGTGAAAGAGCATGGATTCATTGGAATTTATCAAACTCCCAATTCCTAAATGTATCAAGGATTTAAGGTATAAGTAAATTCAGTTTTTGACATATATCCTCACTATTATTTTGGTACTCCATCCATTTAATGAATTTGGAAACAATTCATATTTAACTTGATATAAATAAAAAAAAAAGAGCACTCCATCCATTTAACAAGGTTGGAGTTTGGATAAATGTATAAAGAAAAGTTCAACAAGTTTGGATGAGGGGGAAAAAAGCTATTACATAAGTAGATGACCCATTTTTTCTTTTCTTTTCAAAATCTAGAGTTAGAGTGCTGCGGTTAAAACAAATACCCATAGCAAGCAAGAAATATCAGCTTATCACAAAAGATAGGTAACATGCACAAGTTTTTTACGAAGATTCAATGAAAAGGAGCAATAATTATGTATATTAAACACGACAACTTGGTCCAATCATTGCCCTAAAGATTGATTTGAATTGATTAGTCAGAAGAGAAGAGGAGGAGGCATAGAATAGTCAGCAGGCTCTATATAGAGAAAGGAAGAGTATAGGTAGGTTTAGGGTCAATAGGCGTAATTGATGAGGTGATAAAGAAGGGCACATGAGTTTTAGGTAAAGAAAACTTTTTTTGTATGATAATTTGTCCTTTTATGGAGATCTCAGGCTCAGGAAAATGAAAAGAAAAAAGAAAACAAAGATACCATACATGCAAATGTAATCACACTCGAAAACTAAGTTGAATTAGAGATTGAACAGGACGAAGGTGCGAGTGTGATAAATTTGCATGGACCACTACGTCGTCCTTTCTCTTCTTTGGTTGTGTGTAAATGGGCATTAAATGCAACGCGCATGCCTTTCCTTTCTCTGGCTGTATACGGCTTCCCCTACTATTGCTTTCTCATACTAAGTGCATTATTACACACGAAATAGATGAGGAATTTATAGTACCCTTTAAAATCCTATTCCTTTCTCTGTCAAGATGGGGTAAGTGATGCCATTGGAATCCATCCACGATCAAACTGTTGGGACTGAAATAGTATGGCGTTTACGTAGGCTACTTAAAGACCCAAAACCAAATACCCCAATATCATTTCGGCTCCACTTCTCATGATTTGTGGGCGGTTTGGCTTGGAAAGTTTGAAGGTCTCCTGTTCAATTTTAGTGAGAATTAGATCCATAAAACTAAGATTTGCTTGTTACATAACTATATATAGAAGGTATTACAATATATTATAATGAAAAGTTGGAAATTCCATTGGGTTAATATTGTTTTTAATTCATTGAGCTCAAATTTTCTAAGGACAGAATTTTTATTTAATTATTATTTTCAAGTGTTTATTAGATAAAATTTTGGAATAATATATTTTAGATTTTATTTTTATCAGCATGAACATGATTAATGGACTAATAATTCATCTGAATGCTGGTTAAAATAAGTTTTAAGGTAAAATTGTGTATAGCATTAAAGAAAATAAAGTCCTAACCTAACGTAACTAAAAGAAAAAAGTTCAAACTAACGCTAGCTAGTTTTTCTTTTTCCTTTGTGACCAATTAAAACTTCCCAAATGGCCACCTTTTATGTTACTATTTTTGATATTTCAACTTGATATATATATATGTTAATTTTGGCAATTATTTTTTTTTAAAAAAGCTGCTACTAACCTAATAAGCTAATGGTAAAATCAATTGAAATGTTAATTTTTGAGTCGGCATTATCCGTCATGGGTCACAACAGCACTTAGTCCATGGGCTAGAAATATATATAAGTACAGGAGATCATATGTGATGGGGTATTTTAAAGAGAAAAGTGGGGCTTGCAAGATCAGGGCTTGGAAAAGAAATTTACACAACAATTGTACAAGTCAGAACCAGAGATTTAAGGAACTGTGAGTCTGAATGTGCGAATTGTGAATTTCACGAGTCCTGACGTTAGGTTTAATGTGTGTGTGGAAATTAATGATTCTATTTCTACCATGGATCATTACAACAGCGCCTGTTTATGTGCAGATTCACTAAAGTTGCTTGCCATTCAGATTCAGGTGCTCCCGCTTAGATCACTTGGATATTACAAGCTTGAGTGCTTCAATCTACAAACCTTCACAGTATTCAGGGAAAACAAATTACCTGACACAATGCCAGTCACTAAAGCGATCCATGAGCAGAAATTAGGAACTTCAATGAATGAAGTACTTTGAAAATATGAGTTCATTTGTTTTATTTTTATTTTTAGTTTTTTATTTTTCTTTTTAAAAATTTAAAACAAAAATTAAAAAGTACAACAAAAGTAAAATTGAACGCCCTAAAAATTAAAATTTTTTTAAAAAAATTAAAAAGTACAACAGAAGTTAAAGTGAAGGTCATAAATTTTCTATTAACTAGGGCCTGGAACACTTTTAGACCATAAAACTAGAGACACCAAACTTCTCCATTTCTACCCTACCTTATTCCCTTGCAGATCTTCTTCCGCGAATGATCAGATGGCAAAAAAAACCAATACCTAGGAAAGAGTGTGGCTAAAATGTCAGCATTTCCCAGAGAATGATTATAAACAAAACGAGCCCAACCAGAACATTTACAATGTACACTGATGGTGGACTTTGTTCATGGCCTGATATAGGAGTTTCAAAACGAATGTATAGACTCTTCCTATCATCGCCACGTGACCTATTTGATCCCGACTTTGTAGTTGCTTCTGCAGTGATAACTCTAGCCATTTCCCTGTCCCGTTTTGGGGCCACCACAGAGCTTCTCTTAGGAGTAAGCTCAACTGGAGCATCATCCCTTGTAGCATCTCTAGCCTGTAAAACCAAATCACTTGAAGTTTAAACATGCACATGGTTTCCTTGAACTGGAAAGTTGCAGCTCAAGTTCTTTACCTTTTCACACACTGCGTCGGATGTTTCCCCTTGCAATTGAATTCTTCCGGAAGAAACTTCCTCCTCTCCTACAAGTTTTTGGTAGCCTGCTTGATGCTCATGTTTGTAAATCCTTGAACCAGATGGATTCATTCCTTCATCGTAGTAATCACCTGGTTCAACAACAATTGAATCTGCCCATTCCTCGTCATTGGTGTAAACTTGAGGGTCACTACCGAAGCCACTGTTTGGTGATGCTAAGAGATCATCGATGGAAATACCCTGAAATCAAAATCATCAACAGGATACCCACAGCTCGAAGCAAGTATAACTCAAAAACTAAACATGAGGTATGCTTTGTCTCACCTCAAGATTTCCATGCTGTGCTATTAGATTTTCAAAATCAGACGCTAAAAAGCAACTAGTTTCACCTTCCTCATGCGGTGAACTTTCATTCTGTGAATTTGCTTTGTTCTTCAACTTGCAGAGAACAAAAGCTCTCTGGCCAAAGTTTAAGAAAATGTGATAAGAGAACTTGACACTCTGACAAACATTTAATTTCTAAGTAAAACAACTCAAACGGGTAACAGAAAAGCGAGGCCAGAATACGACAGAAGAATCCAATTGTAAATGAAACAAAACATTACATTTCCAGTTCAATTGCAGTCAGATGATAGCTTCAGACACCAACCTGGTTTGGAAGTCTGGTTTTAGACTGGTACTCGTGAATGACCCAGTCGGTCCTCTTAGGTTTAGAATCACGCCCTTCTTTTCTATGGAAAACCAAAGTCCTCTTTGTCCCTATCACCTCCTCTGTGCGTTTAGCTTTCACATCACGAATTTTCCCAGTGACTTTCCAGAATCCACACCTAGTTGTCCTGTTGGATCTTTTACTGTTCATATACTTGTAATCAGGTCTACAATAAAAGTACCAAACTTGATCCCCCGACCACACTGGTGAACGATCTACAGTTCATCCATAGTAGAAATTTATATGTTACGATCAAAATTTGGCAAGAAAACCAGGAACTTGACGAAGTTTGATAAATTGGGTAGCACTTACCTGGTAATTCCCAGGGCTCCACTTGGGTGAGATCAATCTCGGAGATTACATCATCAACAAGAGAATCGTGACCATTCATTTTCAGCTTTAGGTAATGGTTGATGATTTCTTCATCGGTTGGATGAAATCTGAATCCGACCGGTTGTTTATCCATAGCCCGAAAAGCTCCAACTTTGGCCTAATTTGTCAGAAGCTGTAAAAGGAGAGTACAGATACAACAAGAGTTACCTATCTTTGGTTTGGAAGGAAATTTGGACTTGAAAAATATTTCATTCCTCTTCCTAAAACAGGGACTACGGCGAGATTGATCAAGATCAAATACTCAGATAGTAGAGATAAAGACACCAGTTTGATAACTGGAACATGGAAGCCATTGAAGTGGATGGATGATGGAGTAGAGACGAAGATGTATTGTTTTTTGTTTTTTGTTTTAAAAAGAAGACAATATTCAGTAAAATGGCATTGACTTGGGCTCCCATCAAATTCAGTCCTTACAATGAAAGTTGGTTAAAAAGAGAGGATATTGAGCCGAAAGGCCTCTCAAAGGGAAGTGGTTCCCACAACTGAAACCGTGTCCGATTCTTTCCTCCGTGCTATCTCTTTTGTCCGATTAGGAATGTGTAATTCTTTAAGATTAAGATTTTGTGTCGGAGGTTCAGATTTATTTAAATCATCGATGCATTGACAGATCATTAAATAAATTCTTGAAATATATAATTTAGAGACATACCAGATTAAAAGGGTTTAACGTACAGAACCTTCTCGGCTAAGGACTCTCTTGGCTTGCATTAGATAGGTTGCTTTTTGTTTCCTAGATATGTAATCATTTTTCCGTGGTCTGTACTTCAGATTCTGTGTTCAAATGCATTAATTGCTTCGCGGTGAAGCATTAGCAGTTAGGTTTTATGCCACTACTTGTTACGCAATAAGAAGTAATATAAGAAAAAAACCCATAAAAAGAAGAAATATAAGCGAGAAACTAATCTTTTAAAAATTGGACCGAAACTTAAAACACATAAGAATAAAAGTTTAAGGTTTAAAAGGTTCAACGGGAGTTAAATTGTTATAAGACTAACTAAAGATTAAATAAAATTAAAGAATTTGAAATATAATTGAAAGAAATTATCCTTATTTATTGAAAATTTAAAGTTAAATTGAGAAAAGTTGTTAAATGAAAATTAATTGATTTATTTTAGTTTATAATAACTTATTAATTTACAAAAATTGATCGATTAATTAATAAATTGATTGGTTTTTAATAAGAAGAGTTATTAAATTAAATCGAACCGAAAAGTTAAAAATTGAACTGAAAAGTTGGACAATTTAAATTTTTAACGTTGAACCGGCTGAACTAGTTAGATTTTTAAATCATCGGAAAAAATAATAAGAAAGAAAAAGAATACAAAATTTATGTGATTCGGTAAATTTACGTAACTTACTTCGATAGGAACAAAAAAAATTTTATTATAAGAAAATTGTTATATAGAGAATAGATAACAATAACATTATACAATCTCTTTCAAAAAGTTTCCCCAAAGTCTTCTAAGATTCTCTCTTACAAAAATTAGAAATATCGTTAAGAAATCTAATCATAGGAAAACTTTATCATAATAAAATCTTAAGTTATTAATGTTCCATTTCTACATAATTGAAAGTCGCTAAAACTATATTCTATAGATACCTGATAATATTAAAAATCTATCTCAAAAGTCTAAGGTTATGGAAATTTTATTTCATTAGAATTCAAGACTAAGCATGGTATTAAAGCTTGGGTCTAACACTGTCGGATCTAAGTTAACAATTTCTACTTAGTTTGACTGAATATCAGGCTAGCTTAGAATTTTTTTAAATAAAATATTCAGTTATGGACTTGGCTCGATCTTGGATGTTTAGTTTGGCACGATTTGAAGCATAAAAAATTTTAAATTTTATTTTTAATTAAATTAAATTAAATAATGATATAAAATTGGAAAAATAAAAAATTTGGGTTTAGTCGGCTAAATTCTCGGATCGTGATAAAAAAATATTTCAATCCGTGATTTGTGATAAAGAAAGTGGGGTGAGATGGGAGTAGGGCAACCCACGGGTGTGAATGGCGGGGTTGTACGGCGTGGTGTCCACCCCGCCATTCTGTACAAACCCGCCAAGAAAACCGGCGGGTTGC
>JAOQMS010000009.1:23699952-23713775 GCA_027563885.1 Erythroxylum longipes | reverse complement strand
TCACCATTTATCATAATTACAATTTGTCATACTTACCCGTAAATACCACATGAAAACATATACAATCGTATGAACGAGCCAAACAATATTTAGATCACAAATAACTTATGTCTAATGTTTATTTATCTTATGTCATATAAGTGTCTCACAAATAATTGTTCGAGCCGTATATGTAACGGGATGTTACATGCAAAGTTGAACATTTGGAGCAGAATTTGCCTCTAAATTGCCACTCTCGGCTTGGATAAGGACTCTTGGCTGTAAGCTAGCTGTTGGTACATGACCATCCTTCTTAATTAAAACTTCATTAGGATTCAACACCTCAGAGTGTAACAACTTAGTAGAGTTGGGATCTTCAGTGTCCTATATAAGTTGACCCTCACCAGTAACTTGATTTGCTTCCTTAAGATGAGTTATATCTATTATAGATACCACTAATTCCTCCTGCCATCTAGTCTTAAAATGTTTTCCAATTAGGATCCATTTTTTTGTGGAATGACTCGGCTTCCAAGGATAGGAGAGGTGAATCTCAGTTTATTCAGTGCACCAGACTCTCCCAATCTTAAGATGGATAAATTTTCCAAAAGGGGAGCATTTTTTTGGATTTCAACAAATAATTTTGTATGCCTATCTTTTGCATGGTGGCTGTTTGCGAATCCATGCATAGTGATTTTCCTAAGGAACTAGCAACATAACTTAACTCCTCAATCGTCCAAAGTTCCATTGGTAAGTTATGAAAATTTACCCATAACGACAACACATCAATTGGACTTCGATCAAGTGCCATACTTGGTTTCCATTGCTGAACAAACAAGGGTTGGTCACCAATGTTCTAGGGCCCTTACTCAACAATCTCAGCTAAATTAGTTTCATCAATGAATTTGAAAAGGACAGTGCCATCCTCACGGAGCATTACCTTATCCAGACCTTTTTTAATCCAACGAGCCTTTTCCCATGCTTGAACAATCAGGAAAGAAAGTATTTTAAACTAGAAAAATCCAATCAGTGTAGAAGACCATTCTTTTGCTCAAACCTGTAGTAGCTATATAGGAGGAGATATAATTCCATCTTGAACCACATTTTGATAAAGTTTGAGAGTGCCCTTGCTGTGATAAATAGGGACCTTGTTTCTCCATACAGAAGCTGCATGAGGCTAACCAGAAGTAGAAGCCATTGTCATACCTTCCTTCTTGCTTCTATGCTTGGCCATGAGGGCCTCTCTGGATAGGGCCCGAAAATCCTCACGAGGGAGGGAGGGTGCTCCTTCTTCCAAGGCCATTTGGAAGATCGAAGGGGAGCCTTCCTATAAGGCAGACGACTCCACCAACTTGCAACTGACAGTGAACTAGCCAAAGCAAGATCAAGACGCGGGAAATTTTTTCCCAAAAGTGTTAAAAAGGGAGGGGTAAAATTGTAATGAAAGAAGAGAGAGAAAAAGTGGTAGTACACATTTCTTGAAGTTATTAAGACATCTAAATATTAGGAGATGTGGCCAAATAACATTAAGAAACTTAAATAACCACTTAAGTTGAATTTATTAATATACATCCCAAAAATAATGATTTTATATGAATTATTTTTTAATAATTTTCACAATTAAATCTCATAATTTGATGATTTTGTCATAGACATTATAGACTAATAAAAGTGGATCCATGTTTAGAATAATATATATATTGCAAAAAGTGATAGATCAAAGACATTGTGTCACAAATCTATGTTCATAATAATGTTTTGAATATTCTCACGATGTTTCAAAAGCTTATAAATAAGATTGAGACTCCAAAATACATACAAGTACACAAGAATCCTTAATTACTAAAGTCTTAACTTTTACCTTCTTCTAACTCACTTTTTAACTTTGGATATATTTTTGAAATCAAATTAATATGATAAAAATAGAAGTACAAATATATAAATTTTCAAGAATTAGATTATTGCTAATTTAGATGAACTATTTTGTTAATTTTCAATTATAATTTGAATAAAGTGATCATATATTGTTTGAAAACATATATTCTTTTTCTTTTTAATTTAGAACTGGAGAATTTAATGTATTAGATTTATGGCAAAATTAAGAGCAGTGAGAAAGAAATCATTGAGTCACCTTTAAAATTTTTTCATATTAAGATTAGTTAGATACCAAACACAAATAATGAAATGTATAAGAAACTTACATAGACTATCCTATATCAAGAAATTAAAATATTTGCAGATACATCCATATTAGGTTACTAACTTCTCACATAAGGTTCGACATTGTTGAAACATTGAGGGAGAGAGACCAAAGCGATTGTAAGAGGAAATTTCTCCATTGCACATCTGAAAATGGATTGCAGAGTTAAGGTTGTAATCCTTCTCATCACAGCCGTGGAATGAGTTCTGGTGCACTTCTAGTTGGGAGTCCTCCTGCAGAGAAAATCTTGTATAATTTTTCAATTGAAAGATCCATTAACCTTAGAAAAAAGCTATTTCTCACCTTTATTACTATAGTACCAACGTTATTTTTTTTCTCTAAGTTAAAACATTGAACTTGATCAAAACCCATCAAAGTACTCCATTTATCATATACTTCAGGTACCTCGTCTTGTTTATTCGTCTAGCCCACCAAACCTATAATCTAGGCTACTTGGGTTAGTAGTAGATGCAGCACACGTAAGGAAACAAGACCAACTAGATATAGAAATTTTATGATATGAGTCAGTTACCAAAGTTGATTCTAGAAATGGAATATTTGAAGTATATGCGTGGTTGCATCAGGAATGATTGTAGAGTGTATGGTTGTTACAAACAATGAGAAATTCGGTTCTAAAGGAATATATAATGCACTGATGAAAAGTTGAATGGGGCAAAGAATGATTACCCAAGCAAGTTTCTCCTCTTTCCTCCTTTCTTTGTTCCTATTTTCTGCTTTACTGTAACCTAAGATCCCATTACCTTTATCTTAGGAACCAATCTAGGTTGTTTACACCAATTTGTACTTCCATTGAAAGGCAGTGATACAATGACAGCAGGAATGGTCACTCAATCTAAGGCCCTCAACAAATAACTTAATAAGTTCATTGACTAACGCGACCAACATCAAAGTCAAAAGGAAAGAGGGCTTAGTATACAATTTGAAGAAGTATCTTTATAGGCTCAAATAGGCAACAAGTTAGTGGTATAAGACGTTCGATTTATTTATGATGAGCAATGGCTATAAGTGAATGTTAGCTGATTGATTGGGGTTTGCTTGTGCGTAAGCTTTAATTAATTATTAACCCTTGATTATTTGCAAGCGCACGGTTTGTTAGCATAGTATCAAAGTGTTGGATCAAAAATAAAAACATGTTTGGTTTGGCTAAACGGTAGATTTCAAAAACTTTTTCCGAAATCAAAATATAGTAGAAGCGTAAAACCAAATCAACATGCGTTAATCCACACATGATACGGTATAAGAAAAATAAATAAAATAAGAACAAGATCGGAATTTTTACCGACACCTAGTTACAGCTTCGACTCCTCGCTGCTATGTCTTCAACCAATCTGATTTACCGCTTATTCTTCTTAGATAACTTAGTTATTAAGATCATTTGGTGAAAAAGGAGAGAAAAATGTATAGCAAACTTTTACTATATTCGGCTAGTTGAAAAAGAACTAAAAATGAGACACTCTCATTTGTTATATTCGGCTAGCTTGAAAAAGCCAAGAGCTTCTTTTGCTATCTCCGAAACAGCGTTTTTGGAAGAGAGTTAAGAGCCAAACCGAACGCCCATCTTCATTTTGCAACAAAGAGCTAAAAACCTGATGCACTTCCATACAACACTTGTACGGTTTTGGAGTGAGTGGCGAGCCAAAAGACTTGCGTCACCTCCATCCAACACTTGGACGTTTCCTTTGTCGCAATAATAATAAGCATGACCGATGGTTTGCTTATTATCCAAGGCCTGCTTTTATGTTATTAAAAAGAAAGCCATCAAAGCCATTTAATCATAATCATGACCGAATGTATTGGATGAGAGTGGAGAGAACAAAAGCCACACAAAACACCTTTTCCTTCTTTAATGAAAATATGCTAAAATGAGCTGCACGTTTATGCTTTTAAAACAACCATTAAACTACTTAATAATTGATGAGCAAAAACGTTAACTTCATTCTTTAATCAAAAGAATGGTTACTATCCACTACCACTCCATTCTTTAATTAACCATTAAACTATTTAATGATAAGAAGAGCATTACCTCGTTCTACAATTCGGTTTTGGCTCTTCTTTTGTTTTATTTTATTTAGATTTTTATTCAATTAATCTAATTAATTAAATCAAAATTCAGCTCACTATTGAAAGTTCCTTTTGACTTATAATTAATAATTAATTAGCGTAAGCCCAATATTTAATTATAGGCATAAGACCTAATTTAATAACTCTTAATTAAATTGTTCATGCTTTATTGGCCGAATCCAATTCGTCAAATTGTCTTCAAATTGTCTCCTTTTTTTTTTGTAAACTATGTTTATTTTTCTTGCTTTCATTGATAACCTTCCTAGAAGCTAAGTGAGGAATCTAATTGGACTTAAATAATTCAAGCTCCAATAAGCTCGGAATTAATTTAATCTCATTAGAATTAATTCCGACATATTAACCAAATGTCATTCCACTAAAAACAATTAGCTGAACTCTTGAATTACTTAAAATTATGAGAAAACATGTTTCAAAATAATTAATTCGATGTCCAATCGCAAACTTTATTATGAACCATATTATAGCCATTCGTACAATAAAGGGTAAAATTGTCATTTTGCCCTTATGTTGGTTTTTCTTTCTAGGTCTCCCATTTCACTCTATATGGTGATTAACACACAAGATCTAATCTTGGTGTTAAGACTTGATGGATAGCTAGTCCATCAAATTATTAGCGTCAGTTTAATCACCAATCTCCGTAAAACATCTAGAAATGATGATCTCACTATAAACTCTTTATTTGAGTAAATATTCCCTAATGCATGTTTCAATTAATAATTTCAACATGTGGACACTGGATTGATATCCTGTAAAATCATATCAAGAATTATAACGAAACATACATGAGTTCACCACTTATCAAGTGGTTCGTAATAAACGAATGTTAAGGTGTATGTTTTAAGATTAAAGTAACGACTTACTTTATTCTTTAAAAACATACGTGATTCCAGATTCATTTAATAGTGTCATTATCGATAGTCAACTACTATCATGATTTGAAACTCATCATTCCCTTGAAGTAAACTCTTTTACTTACACGGAGGTAAATAGCAACACTACAGTCTAAACCATAATCAAGCAATTAACTTGATTATTTGACTATGAATCAATTAATTTAGATTTTAATAATATATATGTTTCCCATACATCTTCATGTATATGTAAATTACCTAGAAAAGAATCTTGGTACCTTATGACTAGTTATATTATGCTCATACAAATAAAACTAAACTCTTTTGTTTCATTAATAATAAATATTTTCATTACAATATTGTAACTGGAAGAAAATTAAGTTATATGTAAATACACTTATTTTTCAGGGCACTATATTTATATAACCCTAACACAAAGGTGTCGATCCCATGAGGAGGAAACTAATCTAATCCTAAATTTTAAGGCCAGAAACAAATAACAGAAATTCAGTATGCAATGAAACTAATACGAGAATTTAATTCAAACAATCAAATTAAGAATCAAACATGAAATACTAATTACTAAGCAATTTGCAACACACCTATGAATCAACGAAAATAAATTACCAATTGAGAGAAAGGAAATTTTACCTATCTTAATGCTAACCTAACTGATTATGAATTATTAGATTGTTGGTTCTAGACTATCATAGGGTTGATTACTCTCTCTTGAGTTATAACTATTAATCCTAAATCATAAACCCTAATCAGATTATGGAGGTTGCAATCTCTCAATTCACAGCCTATCCAAAACTCTAATTAGTTCTGAAATTCTCTAATAAACTATTGAAAATCTATACAAGATCTCTCTCCATACAAATTACCAATCTGATTTAATTCTGGTTTCTATTAAATCACCTAACTCTCGTTAGTCCAATTTAATCATTTTTCATTCAATTCACCCTATTAGTTTATTATTGAATTATGCAATAACAGAATCAAACAAAACAATATCCAATAAACACATAAACAATCAGATTTTCATTAATTCAAGAATAAAATTCTGAAGGTGAGTTTAGAACATCCTTTACATTCTAGATCCTATCGTCAACTATTCAATCCAATTCTATAAAATAACAAAACTGAAATAACAAGAAATACAATCTAAAATTGATGACGGGAAGAAACCTCCTGATCTGGGAAGTTCTTTGAGTCAGTTTCTTCTCCTCTTCTCTCTTCCTTCTTGTCTTCCTCTATTTCTCGATAATCTCTCTCTAGGGTTTCTCAAGGTGGCTGATGCAAAAGATCCGAAAAAAAATCCTCTTTATGTTCTTTTGATACTCTTTTATGTTTTGGGTAACCCTAAGGTTTTTTGGGGATCTGAAAGGTCCAAAAAAAATCCTCAAAACATGAAGTTTGTGAGCATCTGCGTGTTTGCCTGACGTAGGCTATGACCGTTGCCCTACAGGCCACGATCGTGGCCCACATCTGAGCCTTCTGTCATGATCGTGGATTGTTGTTTCGGCTCAAATGTCTTTCGAAACTCCTCCATTTTTCAATATTGACCCTGAAACACTAGCAAACACATTAAGGTATGATATATGTTTAATTATTGATAAGTTAATCATTTACACTTAGCTATTATTGATACAAAAATACTTAAGATATTCACTTTAATTTGTATATGATTTTAGGTACAATTTGGAAGTAAAGAAATTAAAGTCAGGTGAAAGCACTACATGTGGGTCGTTTTGTGAAGATTAATTTTCATTTGTTTTCATGGAGCAAGAAGAAGAAGATTAAAAGAAAAGAAAAAAAGAAAAAAAGAAAAGCACAAAAGAAGAGAACTAAGAAGTTGCCAAATAAAACAACACAGCAGCTGAAATGAAGCAAAAACGGTAGCAGTGCATGAAGAAAACACTAGCATTTGGACAAGCAAGGAAAACATTGAAACGACAATGCAGTAGGTGGACAACCAGCCTAGTAAAACGACAGCGCAGATGGAAAGCTGAGAAAGACCAAAACGACATCACAACCAAGTAGCAAAATGTCCAACGTCTGCGTGATAAAAAATAGACCATGTCATCGTTTAATGCAGACGTAGGCAGCGTTTTAAGCAAAACGCACAGAAGACATTAGTGAGTTTTTAAGTGAGGAGTGAATAGTGGCATGACCCAACAATGCTATTCATCACATCATAGCAAAGTGGAATAAAGAGTGGCGAGAGAAGAGTTGCGAGATAGGAGCGTGGAGAGTTTAGGCAGAGAAGAGAAAAGAAGACGTGAATATTGATGGTGGTCCAAAGGTTAATTCGTCAAATCGATGAATAGTAGAAAATAGAGAAGAGAGCAGTAGTGTAGAACAAAGAAGGGAGGAGCAGCAAATAAGAAGGTTTCGGCTGGGGTTAGTTGTGGGGGTTGAAGCTTTTTTTTGGGATAGACTTATGAAAGGCTAGACGTCTCGACACTGGTTCAGAGGCGACATCGACATCGAAAACTTGGGTTAAGCATTTTATTTATTGTTTTGTTATTTATTTCTCTCATTACAAAATTGATTATGTTATCTTATATGGATTGATTGATTATTTGAATAATGATGATTTTAATGCTCTATTGAATCGTTTTTCATGAAAACTCATTGCTAGAATCAAATGCAATACGTAATTGTTGTATTCCCGATTCATGTGTAGCAACTATTGGCTCCGAATCATTAGAGATAACATAACATATGTTAAATACTCTGAGCTTGTGTGATTATTACCTAGATTGGTCTATTTTTCTGATTCGTAAGGCGGTTGTCTGGATAAACTTAGAGAGCTTATTCTAGGTTTTTCGATAACTAGGGTTAATTAACGAGTGCTTTGTAATTAACTAGGATCTAAGGAAAAATCAGGATTAACAGAGCTTGTTGTTAATCTACGATCGATAATTACCAAGAGAGATAAAAGAACAACAAATCAATGAATTATGCTAAATTAGGGTGTAGGCAGAGATTGAACCAAAGAACCAGATCCCTATCGAATTCCCCAATTTTACCTTTTTCATTTTGTTTAATTTGTTTTCATTAGGTTTATTTTATTTTATTTTCTTATTAAATCCAAAACCTCCCATTACCTAAACATCAATTAATT
Source organism: Erythroxylum longipes (assembly GCA_027563885.1). Classification (NCBI taxonomy): domain Eukaryota; kingdom Viridiplantae; phylum Streptophyta; class Magnoliopsida; order Malpighiales; family Erythroxylaceae; genus Erythroxylum; species Erythroxylum longipes. Next base: position 23,705,515 of record JAOQMS010000009.1, on the reverse strand, counting down.
TCATTTCATAAGCAAACTGAACACTTCCTGTGGGATTGACCTAGACTCACCACTGCTACAGTAATAGTCTAGTTATTTTATTTTGACTAGAGTTACGATGTGCCTGTCAATTTTGGCGCCATTACTGGGGAGTGCGATGTTTAGTTTTTGTTATTGATTTTAATTGATGTTTTGTATATATTTGTTCGTAATTGGTTTCTTTTTAGTTATTCCGTAATCTTTTCATTTTTTTGATTCATTTTTATATAAAAAAGTTAAATTAGATTTGACATGGATGAGAGTAATTTCTTCTTTAATTCATATTCTTAATACTATAACAATGATTGGACTGATCAACCTAAATTTTGTTATGGATGGGATAATCAGCCGAATTACTTCCATGATAATTTGTAGGAAGCACAACAATTCCCGTACAGACCAAAAGCTTCCTATCAAGACTCAGGTACATCCTTAGAAGAATTAGTTAATGTGTATGTTACTAATACTTTGCAATTCCAACAGTAAACAAGTTCTAGAATCCAGAACTTGACAAGCTAGGCAGATCAATTGATGAAAGTTATCAACTGCCTAGCATCTTAAAAAAAAGAGACGCAACCATATTAACTTGAGGAGTACCCAATGAATATTAGCACGGAAACCTTACAGAGTGAAGAGGAGCTTGAAAATATTGAGTGTAGTACTTAAGAAATTGCTTGTGAAGAAGAAGAAGTTAAGAAGGAGCTCGAAGTTGAAAATGACATATCATGTAGCTCGAAGGTAAGTACCGAGTCCATGATTAGTTTTGAAACTAACTCTTCACCTTTACATAGCAGATTGAAGGAACTAAACGAGGAAGAAAAAGGTGAAGAGATGTTTGAAATATTTCCTGAGTGCATGGACTTAGTCGATATTGAAAGTCTAAGGATAGGGAAGGAGTTAAATGGAAACAATTATCAACTAAGACCCTATCCTCAAGAACCTCACATGGAGGAACTGCATGTACCACCAGAAGATCACAATTTTGTCACGTGAGGAAAGTATAGAGTTGAGCCAACGACCCTAAACAAAGGCGCTTCTTGGGAGGCAACCCAAGGGAAGTACATTTTTTTTACATTTTCTCATTTCTTTTTTTTATGCATGTTTGTTTCTTTGTTGGTTTATTTTTGCTTTTTAAAAGTTTTCAATGAAAATGAGAGAAAGAATAAAACAAATGAGACAAACATTTTCTCTTTTTAGTTGATCCTAGGATTATATAGTCATGATTAGAGTGTGAATTAACTAGAGAATTTCATGGCAACTTTAGCATGTGTTTTTACTCTTGTGATTGGTCGATATGCATTATCTTTAGAACAGTAGTGACTAGTAGTAGACAAAGCCGGTAAGAATTTGAGCTTTATTAGACTGACACATTCACATAAGTCTCATTGTCTTTTGATAATGTGTAACCTTCATGACATGTACATGCTGATTTTGCCTTGAATTTCTATTCGAACCACATTTTTATCATATGCATTAACATGAAAATGATTAGGTATTCTTTGTTTTACAAACTACATTAGCCAAATAGCCTACCCAGTATATGATTTTCCTTTTTGGTAAGCCCACTTTGAGCCTTATTAGCCTTTGTTTTTGTATCAAAGATATTACATGCTTTATACTTAACCAAATGTCTTTCCCAAGTCATAAAGCTAGTGAAACATTTGTGATTGGTGAGTTTGTGGATGTACAAAAGTGTAAGTGTGGGGGTGTACATATGTGTGGGTTGGTTAATGTTAGGATGTTTTATTATGTTTTATTATTGAAATTCCCAAGTTGATGTAGTTTATTTTAATTTTATAAGGAAAAGAAAGAAAAAAAGAAAAGAAAATGAAAAAGAAAGAAAGAAGAAAAAGAAAAGGAATGATTTTTTGTTTAAAAAAATTTATCAAGGAAGAAGTGCATATGAGTTGCAAAGTTATTCATAATTAATTCATCTTCCTAAAGTTGTAATAAATGTGTTATTTGAGTATGTTGAACATGAGGTAGATGTTGGCTTGGAAGGTTCACTTTTGTGGTTTCAATGTATTGTTGGCATAAATTATATGAGTGATTCCTTCGAATTGGTATACGCTTCATGTGATTGGTGGGTGAGAGTTGAATCGGGTTGTGAAATATAAATATTGCATTCGTCATAATTGATGATACCCAGTTTTTGATTGAGTGTTGCTTTTTTTCACTAGCTTTGATGGCGTTCATGCTACTTAACCTAAACACATCTCACTTTACCTTTACCCACATTACAGCCTTGAAAAGTCCTTTGATTCATGATTTTGCATGTGAACATTAGTGGTGGAAAAATGAAATGATATGCAAAGTTGTGGAATGACATGATCATGAATGGTGCTGAGTGTACGTATGGATATATTTTAGTTAAACACATTTTTTGAGTCTATCATTAGATTGCTCAATTTTTGAAGATGATGAATGTTGATTGTTCATGAGTAAAAGCTTTGAATGTTGAATTCTTGCTATGATTTTTTAAAGTCATTCATCTTTGGTTATGATTATATAGCCATGAAAAATATGGGAATTGAGTAAATGTTTCGAGTCTTTAGGCTTAATTTGGATGTTTTGCCCGAGGACGACCAAAAGCTAAGTGTGGAGGAAATTGATATGTGTTTAATTGTTGATACATTTAATCATTTGCACTTAGCGATTAATGATACGAAAATGCTTAAGATACTCATTTTAATTTATATATGATTTTAGGTACAATTTGGAAGCAAAGAAATTAAAATGAGTCGAAAGCACTACATTTGGGTTGTTTTTCGACGATTAATTTTCACTTGTCTTTATGAACCAAGAAGAAGTAAATTAAAAGACAAGAAAAAAAACATAAAAGAAGAGAACTAAGAAGTTGCCAAATAAAACAACACAACAGCTGGAAAGAAGCAAAAACGGTAGCAGTCCATGAAGAAAACGCCAGCATTTAGACAAGCAAGGAAAACATTGAAACGACAATGTAGCAGATGAAATGACAGCGCAGATGGGAAGCTGAGAAAGACCAAAATGACAGCACAACCAAGCAGCAAAACGTCCAACATCTGCATGAAAAAACGCTGACAAAGTTTTAAGCAAAACGCACAGAAGACATCAGTGAGTTTTTAAGTGAGGAGTAAATAGTGGCGTGACCCAACAATGTTATTCGTCACATCATAACACGGTGGAATAGAGAGTGGCGTGAGAAGAGCTGCGAGATAGGAGGTTAGGCAGAGAAGAGAGAAGAGAAAAGAAAACGTGAATAGTGAGGGTGGTCCAAAGGTTAATTTGTCAAATCGATGAATAGTAGAAAATAGAGAAGAGAGCAGTAGCGTAGAACAGAGAAGGCAGGCGCAGCAAATAAAAGGGTTTCGGTTGGGGTTAGTTACAGGGGCTGAAGTTTTTTTTTGGTATAAACTTATGGAAGGCTAGATGTCCCGACATCGGTTGGGAGATGACATCAACACCGACAACTCGGGTTAAGCATTTTTTATTGTTTTGTTATTTCTTTCTCTCGTTAGAAATTGATTATGTTATCTTGTATAGATTGATTAGGTATTTGAATGATGATTTTAATGCTCTATTGAATCGTTTTTCATGAAAACTCATTGCTAGAATCGAATGTCATATGTAATCGTTGTATTCCCAATTCATGTGTAGCAACTAATAGTTCCGAATCATTAGAGATAACATAACATAGGTTAAATAATTCAAGCTTGTGTGATTATTACCTAGATTGGTTTATTTTTCTGATTCGTAAGGCGATTTTCTGGATAAACTTAGATTGCTTATTCTACGTTTTTTGATAACTAGGGTTAATTAACGAGCCCTTCATAATTAACTAGGATCTAAGGAAAAATCGAGATTAACAGAGCTTGTTGTTAATCTACGACCGATAATTGCTATGAGAGATAAAAGAACAACAAATCAATGAATTATGCTAAATTAGGGTGTAGGTAAAGATTAAACCAAAGAACCAGATCCCTACCAAATTCCCCAATTTTACCATTTTTTGCATGTTTTATTTAATTTATTTTCATTAGGTTTATTTTATTTTATTTTCTTATTAAATCAAAAACCCCCATTACCTAAACATCAATTAATTTCATTTCATAAGTTAACCGAACACTCCTTGTGGGATCGACCTAGACTCATCACTGCTACAGCAGTAGTCTAGTTATTTTATTTTGACTAGCATTACGATGCGCCTGTCAAAGTACCTTAAAAATATAACATTTAAGCTTAAAAGCTTGTACTAACCCATAAAACACTTCAAACATAAATAATTAACAAACTAACACAATTCGAACCTAAACACATACTAAATGATCGAATTAACGACTAAATACATATGAAACTATGCTCTAAAATACTATACAATTTACACTTATCATTGATGCTTATGTGTATTTTAGAAAATTCCCTAGTGGTAACTTCATCATCCTTCTCTTGTATATGGATGATATGTTGATATTTGGACAAAATGTTGGCTTGATTTGTAGGTTAAAAAAGGACTTCTCCAATTCCTTTTACATGAAATCATGACAAGAAGGCCAGAAATATATGGTTGTTATAAAAGAAATATATTAAATGGGTGTGTGAGAGGTTCAATATGAAAAATGCCAAGCTAGTGAGTACGCCATTAACAAATCATTTCAAGCTAATCAAGAGATCTTATCCCACCACTGCAAAGGAGAAAGAACATATGTCGTCAATTATGTATTCCTCTTATGCTAGCTCATTGATATATGTCATAGTATGCATTAGAGCAAACATTGTACATGTTTTTAATTGGTGAGTAGATTTTTGTCCAATATGAGAATGGTATATTAGGAAGTAATGAAGTAGATCTTCAAATATTTGATAGGTACTACTAGATTGTGTTTGAATTTTGGAGGTGGTGAGCCATTTCTAAAAGGGTACACAATTTCAAATATAGTTGACGATCTCGATAACAGAAAATCGACCTTAGATTATTTGTTCAAATTTATGGGGGTAGCTATTTCTTAGCAATCCAAGTTACAGAATTGTATAGCTTTGTGTACTACTGAGGCAAAATATATTGCAGTTGTGGAAGCTAGAAAGGAGATGCTTTGGTTGAAGCAATTTCTTTAAGAATTGGTTGTGAAACAAAATGAATACACGGTCTTCTGTGATAGTTAAAGCGTTATGAATTTGAGCAAAAATTATATGTATCATTCTTGCACTAAGCATATTAATTTAAGGTATCATTAGTTATGGTATGTGGTTAAGAAAACTTGAGCTTTATAGTAAGCTTGTTGTGATGACTTTTAAGTGATTAATGGAGTGGTAAATATCTCCTATAAAATGGGATGAGGGGGAAGATTATCGTGAATCCATATTGAGTAAAATCAATAATGCTCAAGTTGTCTTAGTTTATAGGATTTCTTATTTGTCCTAGTGTATAGGAATTTATTATTCATGTAATTTCTTTTATAGTTTTTAACAATGTTGCGAATACCGTACCAGACTTGGTACCGGATTGAGGTCTGGAACGGTACTGTACCGGTACCGGTCAATACCGGGTACCGTTTCGGGCAATTTT
>JAOQMS010000009.1:23642996-23676834 GCA_027563885.1 Erythroxylum longipes | reverse complement strand
CGTCCGGTACCGGCCGGTATTTGAGGCCGGTACCTCCCTCTCCCTTACCGTTCCGTTTTTCGGCCGGTACGGTACCGTCCGGCCGGTACCGGCCGGTACGGAACAGAACTCGCAACGCTGGTTTTTAGGATCGAATTCTGATTTTTCTCTATTAGTTATTAATTTCTTGCATCTATCCACTGTATATACAATCTATATATAAACTTCTTTGCTAAATGAATAAATCAAGTTTTAATCTAATTGTACTTCTCTTCCCAGTCTTATTGTGAAACTGTATATTGCAACAGTGGCATCAGAGCCACTGAGCCTGGTTGGAACAATAGCAACAACCTTCTTTTCATAAATAGATTTCTATGGCAACAAAAACTTTTTTCCAACCAGCAATTCCTTGTTTTGACGTTCATTATGATAATTGGAGTATGCTAATGGATAATTTCCTGAGATCAAAAGAATATTGGCAAGTTGTCGTAGATGGAGTGCTAGATTAAACAACAACAACATCAGATATACACAAGATAGAAATAGAAGGGATGAAGTTAAAGGATCTTAAGGCAAAAACTATCTATTTAAGTTATTGATCATTCAATCATGGAGATAATTCTTTGTAAAGATACCTCCAAGCATATTTGGGACTCTGTGAAGAAAAAGTACCAAGAACCAATAAAGGAAAAAAGGCAATAGCTTCAACCACTTCGTTTCAAGTTCAAAGCACTTTGGATAAATTCTAGCAAATCATTCATCGATTACTTCTCATAGACAATGGAAATTATCAACAAGATGTAAATTTATGACAATAAGAGGGAGGACGTTACTATCATTGAGAAGATTTTTCGATCGATGACACCATAATTTAATTTTGTTATTTGTGTAATAGAAAGATCTAAAGATATTGATTCACTTTCAATTGATGAATTATATAGTTTTTTTGTTGGTTTATGAGAATAAAGTTAATCAAGAAAAGAAAGAGGAACAAGCTTTAAAGGCTTCAACAAAAAATCATTCGACTGTAAGTAAAGCATATAAAGGACAAGGAAGAGGTAAAGTCAGAGGCAACGACAGCAACAGAGGCAATAATGATTGAAAAAATCAACAAGAATGCCAAAATAATCAATATAAAAGGAACAAGGATAAGGATGAGTTTGGTAATAAAAATCAAAGTCAGCTAATAAGTCCAATGTTGAGTGTTACAGATGCCATCGATATGGTCATTACAAATCAGAATGTTGAACCAATTTATCTAAAGGAGATAGTGAAAATTCTCGTTGTGTAGAAAAAGGAAGAAGATGAAGAAGTATCCTCACTAATGATTTTTCATACAAAGGAAAGTCCCAACAAAAACTTGTGGTACCTAAACTCAAGTTACAACAAACATATATATGGGGACAAATCAACTTTCTCCTACTTGATGAGTCGTTTCGTGATAACATAAAATTTGGCAATGACTACAAAATTTATATTATGGGGAAAAGGAAATGTAACAATTCAAACCAAGGGAAGTGTTGATCAAACTATATCTAATGTTTTGTTTGTTCCATAATTAAAGACAAACATGCTCAGTATTAGCCAACTTCAAGAAAAGGGATATAAGACTTCTGTTAAAGGCAAAGTATATCGAATTCAAGATGAAAAATTATGCTTAAGAGCTTAAGTTAATATGACAAAAAATTGCATGTTTTCATTTTATCTACACAACATTAATCATTCATGTTTTTGAGCAAAATTAAAGGATGCAATGTGGCTATGGCACTTTTGCTATGGGCATTTAAATTTTGGTGGACTAAGAACACTACAAAAAAAGTGTATGGTGACTAGTCTTCCTCAAATAATAGTTTCTTCTAGTGTTTATGAAGTAGTACAGTCAGTAAATAACATCATAACCCATTTCTAAAAGGTAACTCGGAGAGAAAAGGTAGGATTGGAGCCAGTTCATCATAATCTTTGTGGGCCAATAAACCTTTGTTCTGATAGAGGTAAAAGATATTTAATCACCTTCTTTAATGATTATAGTAAAAAAAAGGTTTATTTCCTACGAGAGAAAATTGAAGCTTTTAAATATTTAAAAATGCTTGTTGAGAAAGAAGTGGGCAACTAGATAAAAGTACTTCAAAGAGTACAATTTAGAAGAATTTTCAAAATTTTGTGATAGCTATGGAATCAAGAGGCAACTTACAGCAGCCTAACTCACCCTAACAAAATGGTGTTTTCAAAGGGAAGAATCACACAATCTTTAATATGGTGAGAAGCATTTTGACAAAAGTAGAGTTCCAAAAATTTCTAGCTTTAAGCAAAAAATTGGAGAGATCATATATTGAAAAGGTCCTACACTTGTTCAAAATATGACTTCAGAGAAAGCATAAAGTGGAAGAAAGCCAAGTGTTAATCATTTTATAAGTTCTGGGCGTATAGCTTGTGCCTATATTCCAAATGGGAAAAGGAAAAAGTTAGATGACAGGAAGAAAAATGCAATTTTCTCAGTGTTAGTGATTAGTCAAAAGCGTAAAAGTTACATAATCCTAAAATCAAAAAAATTGTTATTAGTTATGGCGTAATATTCGATGAAGATGGAATCTGTTAAACACGAGTGGACCTACACGAGCAAAATCATGTATAAGTAACTTTTTACTTTCTATTTTCATCCCTACTATTCCAGTGTGAAATGGAGGTTAGTTTTGGAAGTTTAACAACTGGATACTTATATGAACTTGCTTCCTAAGTTTACTGGACCCCACAATCATCCATTCTAAAATACATAGAACAATAATAACAACATCTTAGTAGAAGTTTCATTAAGACATAGAAGTCCAGAAGTATGCAATCTTACTCTTAACTAGTAAAGAGGTTGTTTTTGATAGACCTACAAAAAAAAAAGAAAAATCAAGACTAAAATAAAATAATTATAAAAATAAAAATATTTATTAAAAATAAAAATAAAATAAAATATAAATATAAATAAAGAATAATCAAAGATACTTATTAAAAATACATAAACAAGGAATAAGACAAATAAATAAATAAATAAGTCATTACAAGAAAATGTTTAGGCTAGGTAAAGAAATGTTTAGGTTGAATAACTAAGAGGGAAGTACTATATATTAAATGTTTAGGCTAAATACAAAACATAAGACCTGAAAGAAAATGTTCAAGAGATCTTATTTGAAAGAGGAGGACCTCTCTATGTGAAATCCTTTACCTATATCTTAGTATGTCAAAGTTTTCTATTAACAATCACGTCCTCCGTAAGTTGTAGTAAAGCCATATCATTTTTTATCACATCCTCACAACCCTTCTTAGGTCTTCCTCTTTTCCTTTTATAGTCCCTAAATAGAATCTTTTTGGATCTTCTCACTAGAGCATTATTATGTCTCCTCTTAACATATCTAAACCACTTAAACCTTGTCTTTCTTAATTTTTTTTATCAATATTAGCCACCCTTAATTTGTCTCTTACCATTACACTCCCAACCTTATCTCTTCTAGTAAAGTTGCATATAAAATGGAGCATCTTCATCTCTGCTATTATTAAGTTATAACTATGCGCCTATTTTATATGCCAACAATCCATCTCATAGAGTGTAACGGACCTAATCGCTAAATAATAGAATTGACCTTTGAGCTTAAGTGGTCTCTTCTTGTCACATAAAACTCCTGATGCACTCCTCCATTTAAGCCATCTTGATATGATGCAACAAACTATGTCTTCATCGATCTCTCCATTGCTTTGGTTGATAGATCTTAAATACTTAAAACACTCTTTATATGGCATAACTTTTGAACCAATCTCTACTCCACATCAGAGGATACCATATGGCCCAAAAATTTACACTGTAAGTACTCAGTCTTAGTCTTAGTCTTAGTCTTAGTCTTAGTCAATGTAAAGCCCTAAACTCTAGTGTTTCCTTCCAATTTTTCAGCTTGACATTGACACCCTCTTTTGTCTCATCCACAAAAATAGAGTCATCAACAAACAATATACACTAAGGCATATCCCCTTGGATATTCTTAATTTGCTCATCAATCACTACCGTAAATAGAAAGGGACTCAACAAGAAGCCTTGGTGTAGCCCAAAATCTTTGTAGAAATAGAGGTATATCCTCCTATCGTCCTTACTCTAGTCTTTACACCGTTATACATATCCTTAATAACCCGTATATGGGTTATAAAAACTCCCTTAACTTCTAAACAACTCTACATGATTTTTTTAGGTACCTTGTCATAAGTCTTCTTTAAGTTAATAAAATCCATTTTTAGGTTACATTGTCTTTGTATGTAATATTTCATTAATCTTATAAGGAGATGTATAGATTCTATCGTGGACCTTCTTGGCTTGAAACTAAACTGGTTCTCTGAGATAATGCATCCTTTCTCACTCTCTTCTCAATCACCTTCTTAAATAACTTTATGGCGTGACTAATTATTTTGATACCTCTATAGTTATAACAACTTTAGATATCCCCTTTGTCTTATATAAATGAAGTAGCATACTAAATATCCATTTATTCAACATTTTAACAGACTTAAGGATCACATTAAAAACTTGGCTAGCTAAACAAGACCCCGTTCACCTAAGCTCTTCCATACCTCTATAGGTATCTCATCAGGCTCTACTACCCTTTCACTCTTCATCTCCTTCAAAGCTATTCTAATTTCTTCCTTTGTGATCTGTTGGCAATAGGTAAAGTTACGATATATCTCAAACGTGGTAAGGATCACCTAAAGAGATGTTATTCTCTACGCCTTCATTAAAAGGCTATAGAAGTTTCTCTACCATCTTCTCTTGGTGTCATTTTCAGCCATGATCACCTGTCCTACTTAATCTTTTAGAATCTAAGTCTCTCATTTTTCATTCGTTAGCTCTCACCAACTTAAATACATCTTTTTTTCAATCTTTAGTTTCCAATCATTTGGTATAATTTCTTATAATCTCTGGTTTTAACTTTTGAGGCAATTTTCTTTACTTCTTTCTTTTCCAATATGTAACTTTATCTATTAACTACCCTCTCTACCTTTGTGGTGCTATCTAATAAAGCTTTGTAGGCAACCTTCTTGATATGACCCTACTCGGGGTGTATAAGCACACACCACATTGAAAACAATACCTTTCACCAAAATCTTTAAGGATAAAATCCTATCATTAGTCCTCTTTAACTTACAATATGATGTATGAGTTCTTTGACAACCAAGATACTTACCCCATTTCGTTGCCTCAAACATCTTAAATACTAAAGTTTGAACCTATTAATATATTTCACTTTAGCCCCAGTCCACTTTGTCTCTTAAATGCATGTTATATGAATCTTATATTTGTCTAGAATCTTCAATAATTCCAATGAATTCCCTATAATGGTCTTGATGTTCCAAGATCCTATCTACAATCTATCAACTTCTCTTCTCTTAGATTCAAAACTCATTCAAAAGGACTAACCCTTTTTTTTTTATCATCAGAAGTCAAAGCCACTACTCCTACTTTAATATTAACACAAACTCTAGAAGACGAGCCTAACAATTCCATAAACAAATCTAAGATTACTTGAGAAAGGAAATAAGGATTGATCTTAAATCCCAAAATGGACACCACAATAAATGGATGCCTAATCTCAAGCACAAGCGACTGAAAGCAAATCAAAATTTAGATGGTTTAAATATGATATATGCTTTATTCCAATAATCAATCAAACATACAGAGTTGAATTATTTTTTGGTCACTGCTATAAGTTACCTAGAGCTTTACCACTTATAAATATAAAACCAACGTCTCCAAGTTGAGCAAAATTGGTGAAGAAACCTAAAATGGTAAAAAAAAAACTCTTAAAAATGGTTATAAGGAGGTATGCAATTTCAAAGACTTTGATAAGCAGAGGAGAATCTTTCCTTTGCTTGGAATTCTATTTTTACTAACTGAATCAATTTACATAGCTCTTTTCAGACTATTATGGCAAAAATAAAAAGAACACACATCTTGCTCAATGTTTTGACTCCGTCTGATGTGAGCATGACCGTGGAACTTTGTAAGAGAAATAGCGCCAAAGATGAGCTAGTGATCATGTCGTTTGAGTTTTAAAATTTATAAGCCCCCAAATACCGCAAGCACATGGGGTCATGACTGTAGTATAAGAGGTGTCGATCCCACGAGGAGGGTACTAGCCTAATCCTAAGTGGTCTAAGGCTCAAAGAAAAGAATAAAAAGAAATAAAAACTACACAAGTGAACATGGAAAGTAAATACGAAAAATTGATTCAAAAATTGTAAAGTGGAAAATTTCAACAAAACATAATTAAACTGAGCAGTCGCACAGATCACAATAGAAATTCGTCAAGAGAGTTAATCAAGTTATGAGAGAGGCTATTTTACTATCATCAATGTTAATCTAGCCATTTATGTGTTTACGGGGTGTCAGTTCTAGAAGATCATAGGATTGATTACTCTCTCTCAAGTTATAACCATTAACAATCGGGTCTTACATAGGATTTCTTTCCATGAAATTTCCGACTAGATTGATTAAGTAGTCAATTATATCGCCTAACTTTCATTAATATGATTTAATCATTTTTATCTAGCTCACCCACTCGGTTTGTTACTGAAACATGCAAATACATTAATCAATCATAACACCTAAACCAATAAACACCAAAATAACTAAATCAACATTAACTCAAAGTAAAATCCTGAAGGAGAGTTCAGAACATTATCATCAAATCAAAATCCATTTCCATACAATCCATCTCAACTTTATACATTTAAATGAAAAAGGAAATGAAGAGAAAATGGAATGTAGGTTGGAAAAATCTGGAAGGCAGCGACTTTGAGATACCACATGATCCAGGAAGTAGCGGCGTCGGGATCCACTTCTTCTTCTTCCTCTTTCTTCCTCTTTTTCTTCTTCTTCTCTCTCTCTCTTCTTTTTCTCTTTGTTTAGGGTTTCTAAGAATGGTTGAATGTAAAGCTCCCTTTTCTCTGCCTCTTTATATTCTTTTTATACTCTTTTATATTTTGGGTAATCCTAGGGTTTTTTCGGGGTCTGAAAGGTCCAAGAAATCCCTCAGAATATGAATTTTGTGAGCGTCTACGCATCTGCCCGACGCAGGCCACAACCATGGCTCTACAGGCCACGATCGTGGCTCATATATGAGCCTTCTGTCACGATCGTGGCATGCAGGCCACGTTCGTGGGCCATTCCCTAAGCTTCTGTCTGCCATGATCGTGGGCTTGTGTTGTGGCCTGGATTCCCTCTGAAACTCCTCCACTTTTTGATATTAACCCTGAAACACTAGCAAATACATCAAGGTACCTCAAAAACATAATATTTAAGCTCAAAGACTTGTACTAAACCATAAAACACTTAAAACATAAATAAATCACAAACTAACACAATTTTAACCTAAACATATACTAAGTGATTGAATTAACGACTAAATACATATCAAACTATGCCCTAAAACACGATGCAATTTACAGTTATTAGCTAGTAATGCCAAAGGGGCCAATAACAAGATTAAGAGCTAAGAAGTTCAAAGAAGCGCTTCAATCCTACATGGGTCGAATTGAAGATGGCATGGAATCTCAAGAGACAATGAGGGCTAATGACAAGATAACTAATCAAGTTAGACGGAATGAGCACGAAGACTTTCCTTCTTATTTAATTAATTATTTTACATTAGAAGCATAACTTTTGGTAGCCCACTACTTTTGTCTTGGGCTTGTTTAAAACTTTTAACTTTAATGGTTGTACTTTAGAAATATTAGTTTGGGCTTTAATTATTTTGGTAGGAGGCCCATGTTTAAAGGCCTTTTACATAGTTAGGGTTTCTTTCTTTTCAAGGGTTATAAATAGATCATAATAAACATTGTTTAAGGTTAGATTGGATGAAAAACGAATTCTTAAGGGAGGATTTCTTGTCTTCTTCTATTGCATCAAGAATATAATTCTTATCAAGGTAATTACTTATGGCAAATATCTATTTTTGTTTTCAAATCAACCTTATTTTATGTTTTTCATTTCACATAATTGATTGGAGGTTCATTAGGGTTAAGGATTTCTCCTTGTTCATGTTCTATCCGAAGTGTGTTTAAGGAGTTTCGGGTTCTTTAGCCTTAAGATTCTGTTTCATTTGGTATCAGAGCTTGGATTGGGATAAATTCTTATTTATCTTGTGTTTATTTGCTGTTATTATTGTTATTGTTTATTAGATTTCGAAATTAGGGTTCATCTTGTTCTTGTGTTTTCTTGTCTCTTTATTTTTACAAGTTTGTTCTTTGAATAGCCTTTGATTTAATTATCATATTATGAAAAAAAAATTTAAAAAAAAGTCAAAAAGGAAATCAAAAAAGGAAAAAATCAGGTGCTAGCATTAAAAGAAGACGAAAAGTAAGCTAGTAAAAAATAGTTGCAAAAAAATTGCTTGAAAAATACAAAAATTGATTTTGTTATATCTTAAATTAGGAAAATTAGTTAAAACACCAAACAAAATAAATTCTATCTTTGGGGTTGACATGATTATACTATTTTCTTTTGTTGGCTTCTTATTTTGTTTAGTTTCTTTACATCTTTATTGCATTTATGCATTAGTTTCGTCAATTTCTTTCATTCTAAGTTTCTATCTTTTTTATCTCTTACTATTTGTTTCCATTTACACCATAATTAACAAATCGATTCTTGTTAATTTAAAATCTGTATTTTTGGGTAGCATACATCCTTTCCTCTTGTGTGCCCATTTTGCCTTCATTCATTTTGGTATACTTGCTTCTAATTTTGTGCCTATTGTCTTTCCTAATTATTTTCATTGCATTCTTAATCTTAACTTGCTTTTTGTGCATTACCTTGATTGGAAATTGAATTCCGAAGTGCAATTAAGGATAACAAGTTCGAGTGGAAAAAGGCTTGAGTGTGTAAGCTTAAAAGATGGTAAAAACCAGTGTTGAGTGAAACACGAGTGGAGTGCCATCTTTCGAGTGAAACATATAGGGGAGTGACTTGTGAGGTCATCTTTTTATTGTTAAACATTTTTCTTGTAGCTTTTTATTGTAAGAATGGCCAATAGAAGGGATGGAAAGGAAACATTACATGAGGAGGACGACAATGTGCCTGATTTGAAAGTGATGTATAAGGCATTCATGAATGAGTTCAAGAAGTTATCTACTAGGGTGGATGGGATGGATGAGTGAATTAATGAAACTAGTAGAATCCAAAATCGTAGTAAATCAATTAACGGTTATAGGCACCAGGAGGAAGAACTGGAAAGAATGTATGACGAGTATGAAGATGAAGTGCAATCCATGAGGGATAAAGTAAGGAGGGAAGAAAGAGTGGAGAGAAAAGATAGTAACATTAATACCATTAAGATGAAAATTCTGTCCTTCAAAGGTAGGAATGATGCTAAAGTATACTTGGAATGGGAAAGAAAGGTAGACATGATTTTTTCTTGTCATAACTATTCTCAAGATAAGAAAGTGAGATTGGCAATAGCGGAATTCTCTAATTATGCATTAGCTTGGTGGGATGAATTGGTAAAGAATAGGAGGAGGAATAGGAAAACACCTATATCCACTTACGTAGAGATAAAAGAGTGATGAAAAAGAGGTTTGTGCCATCTTATTACTATAAAGAGTTGCACCAATAATTATATAGACTCACAGTATAAGATTATCACAAAGAGATGGAGATACTATTGATTAAAGCTAACATAGAAGAGGAGGAAAAGGTGACAATGGCTCAGTTAATAGGTGGATTGAATAGGGAAATTGCTGATGTGGTTGAGTTGCAACATTATATAAAGATGGAGGACTTAGTGAACATTGCCATGAAAGTAGATAGGCAACAAACCAAAGGAGGGTAGCCAAGCCTTTCTCAAATTTCAGCAGTAAATGGAATCCAAAATGGAGTAAAAATGAAGATAAAAAGAGGGAGCACTATTTAGATTCCAAGGAGAAAGGCAACAAGTTAAACAAAGGCAAGGAGAGGAGTACTTCAATTAAAAAAGGTGCCACTAATTCATCCTCTAAACCTTCTAAACATGGGGATATTAAGTGCATTAAATGTCAAGGGCGTAGTCATTATGCATCTGATTGTCCTAATTAGAAGACTATGTTTATTAAGGGTGGTGAAATTGTTTCTAAGTCTAATGATGGTAATGAGTCTGATAAAAATGGTGAAATTGTTTCTAAGTCTAATGATGGTAATGAGTCTGATGGTAGTGATTTAAGTAGGCCACCTTTGGAAGATTTTTCTGATGTTGATGATAATGTTGAGTATGTTGTGAAGGGTGAATCTTTAGTTGCTAGACATGTATTGAACTTGAATGTGAAGGAAGATAGCCTAGAACAAACGGAGAACATATTTCACATGAGATGCTTAGTAGGTGGGAAAGCTTGTAGCATGATTATTGATGGGGTAGTTGCACTAATGTGGCTAGTACTACTTTCGTAGAGAAGTTAGGGTTGAAATGTGATAAACACCCTAATCCATATAGACTATAATGGTTGAATGAAAGTGGTGAAGTTAAAGTTACTAAGCAAGTAGCTGCTGCATTCTTTGTTGGTAGATATGCGAATGAAGATGTGTGCAATGTCGTGCCTATGCAAGTTGGTCATATATTGTTAAGTAGGCCATGACAATTTGATAGGCGTGTTATGCATGATGGATACATGAACAAGTATTCTTTTATATATAATGGGCGGAAAGTTACCCTTATTCCTTTATCACCCAAAGAAGCATAAATTGAACAATTGAAAATTCAACAATCATCAAGTGGGTATTCAGGTAGTGAGGTGAAAAAGAAAGAAGAGAGAAAAGAGTTCGTAAGAGGAAAAAAATAAAATTAAAGGCCCAATGGTGATTGACTGCACAAGTGAGGAAAAGAAAGTGAGACGTGCAAGAGAGAAGAAGTTAGTGAGTGAAAAGAAAGAAAAGAACGTGAAAAGTGAGCAAAGAAAAATTAAGAGGAGTGAAAAAGTTAAGACACAATCATGATTTTATACAAGAGAGAGAGAGTTAAAGAGTGCATACTTAGGCAAGAGAGATTTAATCTTGATTCGGTTTAAGGAAACTTTGTTCACTAACACTGATCTTGACCTAAGTTTGCCTAGTATGTTTATGACCTTGTTGCAGGATTATGATGATGCTTTTCCTGAAGAGGTACCCCATGGGTCACCACCTTTGAGAGGGATTGAGCACTAGATTGACTTGGTACCAGGAACTCAAAATCCTAATTGTCTAGCTTACTGAAGTAATCTAGAGGAGATGAAGGAATTACGAAGGTAAGTGGGTGAATTCATAAGAAAGGGTACGTGAGGGAGAGCATGAGTCTTTGTGTTGTGCCAGTTCTTTTAATACCAAAGAAAGATGGAACTTAGAGGACGTGTGTGGACTGTAGTGTGGTCAACAAGATCACTATAAAGTATTTTCATCCTATTCCTAGATTAGATGATGTGCTAGATGAGTTGCATGGTGCTTGCATATTCACAAAAATTAATTTAAAAAGTGGCTATCATCAGATTAGGATGAAAGAAAGTGATGAATAGAAAACTACATTTAAGACCAACTATGGATTGTACGACTAGTTGGTTATGCCTTTTGGCTTATCCAATGCATCTAGTACTTTCATACACTTAATGAATAATGTTTTGTGTGAATTCCTTGGTAAATTTGTAGCTGTTTACTTTGATGACATCTTGATTTACAGTAAGAACTTAAATGAACATGTCATGCATGTTAAAACTGTTTTGGATGTGCTTAGGAAAGAGAAGTTGTATGTAAACCTTAAGAAGTGTTCATTTTGCATAGATAAAGTTGTCTTCTTATGATTTGTGGTGAGTTCTAAAGGAATTGAGATTGACTTTGAAAAGGTGAAAGCTATTTAAGAATGGCCGTCATCTAAGTCAGTTAGTGAGGTTAGGAGTTTTCATGGCTTAACAGGTTTTTATAGGCAATTTGTTTAAAGATTTCTTTATTATTGCCACTCCATTGAATGAAATCATTAAAAAGAATGTTGGTTTTAAATGGGAGGAAGAACAGGAAAATGCATTTAATACTTTAAAGGAAAAGTTATGTACTGCACCTGTTTTATGTTTACTTTATTTTTCAAAGACTTTTTAAATTGAGTGTGATGCTTATGGGATTGTTATAGGGGCT
Organism: Erythroxylum longipes; assembly: GCA_027563885.1. Taxonomy (NCBI): domain Eukaryota; kingdom Viridiplantae; phylum Streptophyta; class Magnoliopsida; order Malpighiales; family Erythroxylaceae; genus Erythroxylum; species Erythroxylum longipes. The sequence continues at coordinate 23,664,710 of JAOQMS010000009.1, read as the reverse complement.
ATTTTGATGCAAGAGAATCGTCCCGTAGTATATTTCAATGAGAAGTTGAGTGGATCAATTTTGAACTTCTCCACTTATGATAAGGAGCTTTATGCCTTGGTGAGAGCTCTTGAAGTTTGGGAACATTACTTAATACCTAAAGAGTTCGTGATACATAGTGATTATCAATCCCTTAAGTACTTAAAAGGATAAGGGAAATTGAGCAAAAGGCATGCAAATTAGGTCGGGTATCTTGAAACATTTTCGTACGTGATTAAATACAAACAAGGTAAGGAAAGTGTTGTGGTTAATGCATTATCAAGAAGGTATGCTTTTATTTCTATACGTACTTCTAAATTACTTAGATTTGAGCATTTGAAAGAATTGTATATGGATGATGTTGATTTTGCTAATGTATATCAATCTTGTGAACATGCTACAATTGATAAGTTCTATAGACATAAAGGATATCTTTTTAGGGGCAAACAACTTTGCATTCCTGCATGTTTTATTAGAGAGTTTCTTGTTAGAGAATCACATGGTGGAGGGTTAATGGGGCATTTTAGTGTGCAAAAGACCTTAGATATGCTTAGTGAACATTTTTATTGGCCAAATATGAGAAAATATATGGAAAGGGTTTGTGCCAAGTGTATTGTTTGTAAACAAGCTAAGTCTAGATCTATGCCTTATGATTTGTATACACCTTTACCTATACCTAGTGAACCTTGGACTAATATATCTATGGACTTTGTATTAGGTGTACCTAGGACTAGGTCCTAGGAAAGGTAAAGATCACATATTTGTTGTTGTGGACGGATTTAGTAATATGGATCATTTAATTGCTTGCCAGAAAACAGATGATGCAATAAACATTGTTGATCTTTTCTTTAGGGAAGTAGTTCAACTTCATGGTGTGCCAAGGATCATTATTTCAAATAAGGATGTTAAGTTCCTAAGTGACTTTTGGAGAGTTTTGTAGGGAAATTTGGGTACTAAGCTTTTTATTTTCTACTACATGTCATCCACAAACTGATGGACAAACTAAGGTAGTTAATAGGACTTTAGGAACCATGTTGCGTGCAATTGTTGGGAAGGACTTGAAAACTTGAGAAGATTGTTTTCTATTCATTAAGTTTGCATATAATCATTCTATACATTCTTCTACAGGTTAATTGTGTTATATTTGATGCCTTTACCTTTGACTGAGATTGGTAGTTTGAATGGCAAGAAGAAGGTTGACTTGGTTAAAACAATACACAAGAAAGAAAGTGCACAGATTGAGAAAAAGAATCACATATATGAATAAAAAGCAAATAGAGGTAGAAAGCAAGTTCTCTTCAAACCAGGTGATTGGGGTTGGGTGCATATGAGAAAATAAAGGTTTTCATAGCAAAGGAAGTCAAAACTTCATTCAAGGGGTGATGGACCATTCTAAGTGTTGGAACGAATCAATAACAATGCATACAAGATAGACTTGCCAAGTAAGTATAATGTTAGTATTACTTTTAATATTTCTGACTTATCTCCTTTTGACTTTGATTCAGATTCGAGGACGAATCCTTTTGAAGAGGTAGGGGATGATGTAAGCACGACTGTGGGACTTTGTACGTGAAATAGCGCCAAAGATGAGCTAGTAATGCTAGAGGGACCAATAACAAGATCAAGAGCTAAGAAGTTCAAAGAAGTGCTTTAATCCTACATGGGTCAAATTATAGATGGCATGGAATCTCAAGAGACAATGAGGGCTAATGACAAGATGACTAATCAAGTTGGGAGGAATGAGTAAGAAGACTTTCCTTCTTATTTAATTAATTATTTTACGTTAGAAGCATAACTTTTTCCAGCCCACTAATTGTGTCTTGGGCTTGTTTAAAACTTTTAGGTTTAATGGGTTGTATTTTATAAATATTAGTTTGGACTTTAATTATTTTTGTGGGAGGCTCATGTTTAAAGGCCTTTTATATAGTTAGGGTTTCTTTCTTTTCAAGGGTTATAAACACATCATAATCAATTTTGTTTAAGGTTAGATTGGATAAAAAATGAATTCTTAAGGGAGGATTTCTTGTCTTCTTCTATTTCATCAAGAATATAATTCTTATCAAGGTAATCACTTGTGGTGAATTTCTATTCTTGTTTCCAAATCAACCTTATTATATGTCTGTCCTTTTATATAATTGATTGGGGGTTTATTAGGGCTGAGGATTTCTTCTTATTCATGTTATATCCAAAGTATGTGTTTAAGGGGTTTCAGGTTCTTTAGCCTTAGTATTCCGCATCACCTTCCATGAGGACAAGTTGGGTACTTCAAGGAATAAATTAATTAGAAGTTGTTTTTTATTAACCTTATTTTAAGCAGAGAATAAAAAAAAGTCTTCCACTTAGAAAAATCTCTCTCTCTCCTTGTTTCTTTTCCTTTTAGATTCCTTTGTGATTTTACAGTAGAACAAATAAATGTTAAAAAGCTCTTTGTTTAGTTCTAGAGAAAATGCATGAAATTAGGAAGGAAAAAAATATAATGTGGAAAGAGCTAAAGATGGACTATCGAGCTCCCTTTGCTTTACGTTTAAAATGGATAGGTGGGAAAAAAGCATAAAAGTGCACCTAAAATACATATTCTCTAAAAATCTAGAACATTTTTGACTGTTTACTTATAGTTGAAAACACCCTCCCCTGCACTGTAGTTAATGGGTTGAAATCTTAGTTTTTGGTTAAGAACATGATCTAGTTAATCACTACTATGAATCTTAATATTTTTCTTTAACTGTCATAAGGGGATCTTCTTTTTTCTTTAATTTTTAAGGTTATGCTTTTATTTGATGAAAAGGGAAAGAAATCATTATTAAGAACAAAGAGAGAGAAATCATTTAATCACACCTTCAAAAATTTTCATATTAAGAATAATTACATGCCAAATTCAAACAATGAAATTTATAAGAAACTTATGTAAAAACATGATCTTTATGACATAAATCAAAATTGATATTCATAACGTTAGGATCTTAAATAAACAATTATTATAAATCATAACAATGTAATATTGAGTACTTGATGTAGAAGATGTCATTATCGAAAAGAAATCGAGAAACTTCACCGTGTTCTTAATTAAAATTAGTTTCTCTCTCTTGACTTTCTTGTAGCTAGAGAAACTTGATGAAAAAAATCTATAATCCTAATTAGTAGAGAGAGGACCAATTTATATATTCATGATTTTTTAATCTGGTATGTCCATCAAATGACCAAAATAAACGATTAAGATTTTTTCACTAGAAAACAAGAAATATGGACCAATTAGGACTCTTTAATTATATTGATAATATTATTAATATATATAGACTGTGGCCACTAACCAGGCCACATCCTAACATTCTCTTAATTGGTCCTATATTTCAAACTTTAGTTTAATAGTGTAAATATTAGGAATGCATATAAATTAATCCATATAAATCTCTTCATATCTTTATAATTTACCTCATCACAATTAACCATATAATGCGGGTTATGGTAGTTATATACTTCAACATCACATATTTACTTTCACATACCACAACACTAGTAATTTATCAAGTCAGATAATAAAAGTGATAGATAAATTTCATAAAAGTCCACATTATATCTCATAGAGAATTTTATTTCTTATTTAATAAGAGTTACATATGCACATTTATAATAAATAATAAAATTGCCAATAAGAAACTTTGTTAAGCTTAAGAGTGTCAAAAAGTCATAAAAAAATCATCAATATAACTAAGGCCTATTCTTTGAACATGTTCCTTAAATATATTTAGAGGAAGGCCTTTAGTTAAGGGATTTGTAATAATAAAGTTCATCATAACATATTCAATACATACTCTTTTTTTTCCTTTTTTCGGAAAAATATTTCAACTCTATATGTTTAACACCTGTAGTGTACTTATCATTCTTGGAGAAGAAAACTATTGTAGAATTGTCATAATAAATTCTCAGTGACTTAGTATTGGTGTCAATAACCCTAAAATTTGAAATAACATTTTACAGCCATAAGGCATGAATTATGGCTTCAAAACAAACTACAAATTCTGCTTCTATGGTAGATGAAGCAATGACAAATTGTTTAGCACTTTTCCATAACATTGATCATTTTGCTAGTAGAAACAAATAGCCAAACGTTGATTTTTTACTGCCAATGTATCTAGCAAAATATGAATTCGAATATCTAATTACTTCTAATGGATTTAATTTTCTATATATGAACATATAGTCCTTTATTCCTTGAAGATAACTCAAGACTTTTGAAGACAGAAGACAAAGTAATTCTTCCTTAATTTTTTATGAATTGTACAAGGAATATATAGGACAATACAGCCCTAAGTACCTCCTTAAATTAAGAACAATCTAGTAATTTCTAAGTGATAAAATCTCAATTAATTAACAGGACATTATCTAATTATCTATAGAGAATTAACTGATTATATTTAGAGATAATTAGCTGATTATTTATATAAATACAAAGATTATTTCTATAATATCATCACTCCTCCTCAAGTTGGTACATAGATATTGATCATGCCCAATTTGCTTAGAAACAACTCAAAATTCAATCTTAGTAGCCCTTTGGTGAAGACATCAACAACTTGTTATGTTGTAGATACAAATGGTATGCAAATGAGTCCATTTTCATGCTCTTCTTTTATAAAATGTCTGTCAATCTCTATATGCTTTGTCCAATCATGTTGATCTGGATTGTTGGCAATATTGATAGTTGCTTTGTTATCACAAAACAGCTTAATTGGGTGCTCCACTAGTTTCTTAATTTCTTCCATTACTCTTTTAAACCAAGTTAACACAAATTCCTTGGTCCATTGCCTTATATTCTGCCTAGGCACTACTTCTGGCTACCACACTTTGTTTTTTACTCTTCTAGGTTACTAGATTTCCCCATAAATATATGTAATACCCAGAAATTGATCTTTTGTCAGTAAAAGACCCTGCCTAGTATGCATCAATATAAACTTCAACTCACCTTTGACCACTTTTTTTAAAAAATCACCATTCCCCTAGAGTTCCCTTTAAGTATATTAAGATTCTGTACACTGTTTAGTGTTCTTTATAGGGAGTATGAATAAACTAACTTACCACACTGACAATAAAGGAAATATCTAGTCTGGTGTGAGATAAATAGATTAGCTTTCCTACTAGTAATCGATATCGACTGACATTTATTGGAACTCCTTCCTTAACTTCACCCAGCTTTGAGTTGAATTCCTTAGTAGTATCTGATGGTTTACATCCACTAATCCCAATTTCTTATAGAAGGTATAAGATATGTTTCTAATGGGGATTACTGTTTCCTTCTTAATATCTAGCAATTTCCATCCCTAAGAAGCATCTAAGATGCCATTTCTTTGATTTCAAACTCCTTTGAAAGATTCTTTTTAGGAATTTCAATTTCCTTAAAATCATCGCCAGTGAGGATAATGTTGTCTACATACACAATTAAAATCACAGCCCTTCCTTCTGTAGAAGTTTTTGTGAATCAAGTATGATCAGACTGCCCCTATAAGAAGCCTTAAGACTTCACAAATCTTGTTAATCTTTCAAACTAGGTCCTTGGTGAATGTTTCAAACCATATAAATATTTTTTTAGTTTGCATAGCATTTTTTAGAAGCTTTCACTGAATCCTATAGGAGGCTCTATATACACCTCTTCTTCTAAATCTCCATTTAGGAAGGCATTTTTCACATCTAATTGATGTAGAGTCCAATCTAAATTAACTACAATATAAAGCAACACTCTCATAGTATTAAACTTAGCAACAGGTGAAGAAGTTTATGAATAATTTATGTTATAGGTTTGTGTAAATCCCTTAGCAACGAGGCGAGCCTTATCTTTCAAGTGATCCATCATAATTATACTTTATAGTGAACACCCATTTACATTGGACCAGTGTTTTCCCTCTCAGAAGATCAACTTCCTCCCACGATCTACTTTTCTCCAAAGCTCTCATCTCCTTTAGGACTGTATCCCTCCACGCATGAATATTTAAAGCCTCCAGTATATTATTACAAATAGAAACATTGGATAACTTAGAAGTAAATGCTTGAAATGATGGAGATTGAATTTGATACGGTAAGAAGTTACACAAAGGATATTTGGTATAAGTTCTAGAACCTTTCTTATGAGCAATGGGTAAATCTAAGGTTTCATCTAACTCTGAAATAGATATTGGTTTAGGTCACATTGACTCAATAGAAATAGACTCAATTTGAGATACCTAGTCAATCACCAATTTTTGGATTTATTTTCATGTTAGACTCTTGACTATGTTGCAAGTTTTTTTTTGAAAATTGAATAAAAGTTTGTATTAACTATAGCAAAGTTATATCGACATTTTTATGAGTTCACAAAAAATTTAATTACAAGAGCATACAAAAATTTATAATAGGCTTTACACATTCCATCAAATTTTCATTCCAATAGATAGAGCATCAAATTTAGCTGTCATAATGGCTTCGATCCAATTGATGATGTTTACAACTAATTTGTACTTGTTTAATTCCTCGTTCCTGTAGATCCTCTTGTTTCTTTCCTTCCATAGGCAGTAAATAGTCATTGTGAAGGTTGTTTTGTACATAGGTGCATCTTGCTTCTTTTGATTAGCAATACGGATAGTCCATTTTAAAGTGGTTAACCAGTTATAAGTAGGACAACAATCTAATAGTGATATAGAATTCCGCTCCATACCGCTTTTGAATAACTGCATTCAAAAAATAGGTGTTCTCTATCTTCTTCAACTTCTTTGCATAGCACACATATTGGGTCAAAAGTTCCAAACCATCTATTCTTTGTACGAATCCTATTATTAATAACTAGCCATGTGAATATTGAAGCCTTTTGATTTAGTAAGTGCTTCCATAATAGATTGAACTAGGGAATATTCTCCTCTTCTCCCTACAAAACCTTATAGCAAGCCTTATTTATAAAAAGTCCAAAAATGTCTGGCAGCCAAGAAACTGAGTCGAGCGTATGACTATGGGTGATCTAGTATAGATAACCCACTAGTATATTGAACCCTCTGAAATTGCCTATCCATTGTACTTGATTCATCAGAGAAGATGCTTTGGAATTGAGTGGAAGCCTGTTGATAAGTTGGGATAATTCAGTTCTTTGTATAAGTGGACTATGTTCAGTCCAATTATCAAACCATACCCAGATTTTCTCACCATTCCCTAACACATGCTTAATCTAAGGGTATACTACCTGTCTCATGTTCAACATCTACTGGTAATTGACAATTGTGCTACAAGTTGTTTGTGCTTTTCTGTCATTCTGGATATTTTCTCAAAAAGATTTTCCCTTTAAAATGATTTCCAACTTGTCTTGCACACATTTCATTCTTTTATTGAGATTGAATTTGTAAAGGAATTGAAGATGAATCCTTATTTTCATTATTTGAGACACCATTAGTGCTTGAATAAGGATTATAGAAAATATCTACTTCATTGTCATAAATATGAAAAAGGAATCTTCACTACATGTCTCCCCTGAAGATGAGGTGAGTGAAAAAAAGGTTTATCTTCAAAAAACATCCATGGAAATAAAAAACCTTTTGTTTATTGGATCAAAGCAATTGTACCTTTTTTGAGTGGAAGGACAACCAATAAAAACACATTTTCATGCTTTACGATCAAGTTCGCCCTAATTGTTGTCATGAATGTGAACAAATGTAGTGAACCTACACACTTTAAGAGGGAGATAATGTGATAATCGAGATGAAGGAAAACATTTATTAAAACAATTAAGAGGTGCTTGAAATTTTAAAGCTTTTGAAGGCATCCTATTGATCAAATATGTAGCTGTTAGAATGGCCTCATCCTATAAGTAATTAGGATTATTAGTTGAAAACATTAGAGATCTTGCAATTTCTAATAGATGTTTATTTTTTCTTTCTGCTATTTCATTTTGTTGTGAGGTGTCAGTACATGAGCTTTAATGGATAATACCTTTTTTAACAAAACCTTGTTGAAGTATTATTTTCCATTATTGCTTCTAAAATATTGAATTCTAGCTTGAAACTATGTTTGGATCATGTTATAAAAATTTTGAAACACCCTCTCAACATCTGACTTCTTATTGAGTAAACATAATCAAGTGATTTTAGTGCGATCATCAATAAAAGTTATGAACCATCTTTTTTTGGATATTGTTTTTATTTTTGAAGGTCCCCAAATATCACTGTGGGTTATAGTAAAGGGTTTTGTGGCCTTATAAGGTTGATGATGTTTTGCAATTTGACAAATTTGACACTAAAATAAAAATACATCTTTAATTTTAAAGAACTCCGAAAACAAATGTCTCATATAATGAAAACTTGGATTTCCAAATCTAAAGTGCCACAACATAATTTTATTCTTAAAAGTATTGAAATAGAATTAAGATAAGTTACTCTAGGATTACATGTTTGAGTTATATCCATTTTAAAAGAAATGGAGACCTCCAACTTGTTTGGCATTGCCAATCATCTTCCCCGTGTTCAAATCTTATAATTGACAATCACATGAAGAAAAATTAGCTTGACAATTTTCGTCAGTAGTTATTTTATTGACTAACAACAAGTTGCAGGATAATTTAGGAACATGAAGAATATTGTGGAGTGTAAAATTAGGGGAAAGAATAATTGATGGTTTCCTAGATACTACTGAGTAGGAGTCATCTGCTATTTTTACTGTTTGATTTCCTACATAAGGATTATAGGAAGGAAACAATTTAGAGGACCGAGTCATATGGTTTGTTGCCCCAGAATCAATTATCCAAGAATAAGCTGTAATTACTTTATTATTATTATTATTATTATTATTATTAGTAGTAGTAGTAGTAGTAGTAGAAGTAGAATTTTTTTTAATTATTATTATTATTATTATTTTGTTTTTACTTTTTCATTCATTTATATGGATCATTTGAAAACAATCTCTCTCCTAGTTAGGGGTAACGCTATATACTGTTGGACCTTCCTAGACCCTGCATCTCAGTGGGATTTCTACTAGGTGTTGTTGTTGTACATCAAACTGTCAACTATAGAAGAATATGAAATAAATTCCATTTGTTTATGATCCACATCATTCTTTGAACATTGCATAAGACTAAATTTATCCCCTTTTGTATCAGGATAATCCTCACTGAACGTTTGTTAATATTAAATCTGTTAAGAGTTCTTTTGATAAAGTCTTTTAAAGACAACCCTACTAGTCCTTGTGATCTTTTTGAAGATATTGAAGTTCCTATCATATAGGATGCCTCCCCCATATCTTTCATTTCAAAATTCTTAAAGAGAAAAATCATTAGTCTTATATAATACATCCAAATAATTAGTAGTAAGCAAAATATTATTGATATATAAAACTAAAAATATAAGCTTACTTACATTGATCTTCGCTAGATACAGTGATCCACAATATTTTCTTGAAAACCAAAATATGTTATATTAACATTAAACTTAATATATCATTGTTAGAAAATTTGTTTAAGTCCATATATTGATTTCTTAAGTTTACACACCATATAACCCTTTCCTTTTATAGAAAAAAGTTCAGGTTGATCCATATAAACTCTCTCCTTGAGATCATCATTCAGAAAGGTAGTTTTTACATCCATTTGATATAGTTCTAAATCAAACTGAGCCACTAATGCCATGATTATTCTCAAAGAATCTTTCTTTGAGACAAGTGAAAAAGTCTATTTATAATCAATGCCATCCTTTTGGGTATAACATTTAGCAACAAGTCTAGCTTTATACCATTCACTATTAACATTCGAGTCTTGTTTGGTCTTAAAGACCCATTTGCCTCTAACTCGCTTAGATCCTTCTGGCAAATCAATGAAGCCCCAAAAATTGTTTTGTGACATTGAATTTAACTCATCTTTCATAGCATCAATCCATTTATCAAACTTATCTTATTAAATGACTTATGAAAATGAAACAAGATCATTATTAATGCCATAATTAAATTCTGACTCTATCTGCATAGTTATCAGGAATAGTTGATCTCCTTATTAATACAAGTTATTTAAATTTATTCCATGTATTTCGTTTAATTAATTGGTTGTAATTTAGTTCTTTTATGAGGTGTTGTTTCATCCAAATGTTGTCTAGAATTATTTTATTCTTCCAATACTGGGTCAACATTTGGTATAGATGTGGATATTGGAATATTTATAGGTAATGGAACATTAACCCTTATTTCACTAATAACCAAAACATGTTTTCCACTACTCTTACTAACTTCACCATTTTAATGAACTTGGCATTAGCTATTTCAACAATTTTTGGACTATGGTTTGGACAGTAAAACTTATACCCTTTAGACTTCTCTAAATAACAAATAAAGTAACCACTGACTGTTTGAGAAATAGTTAATGCCAAGTTCATTAAAAATGGTGAAGTTAGACCTTTTTACCATACTATTTTTTTGTGGTGTGCTTAGTATAGTATATTGTGTGCATATGTCATGTTTCTTATGAAACTTTGCAGATAGACGTAGACATTGTCCTGATTCATCATATTTTTCATAATATTCACCACCTCTTTTAGATCTTATAATTTTCACTTTTTTATATGATTACCTTTCAACCTCTTTTACAAACTATTTAAAGGCGTCTGTAGCTTGAGATTTGTCATTAAAAAAATAGACATATTCATAACATAAAAAATCATCTATGAAGGTGATAAATTACTTTTCTCCACTAAAAGATGGAGTGTCAAAAGACCGACATACATCAATGTGTATAATTTCAAGGAGTTGAGTACTTCTTATAGCTCCTTTATCACTATTTTTGGTTTGCTTTCTCTTAATGCAATCCACACATACATCGAGATTCTTAAAATTTATACTTCCAATATTTTTTTAGATATACGACCAAAACATTTATGTTATAAGTAAGATGAATTATCATTCATTATGTTGCAATTAGTCCCAATGGTATGATAAACAAAAAAATAGGAATTCAGAAAAATTAAAATCAAATTTTACTTTATATAAACCATTCATAAGAATTCCATAGCCAGTAATGGAATTATGTTTAAATAACTAAAACAACCATCACCAAACTTAAAAGCAAATTCACTTTCATCAAGTTTAGTAACATAAATTAAATTTCAAGAATCAAGCCACTGAGTATTAGAAGAAACTTCAATTAAGTTTAGTTCAAAACATAGAAAAAGGTTAGATTTATCTTTCTTTTCAAACCAAACCTTATGTTTCAAACAATCTTTGAAAATTTTTTATATAATATAATATTATGAAGAAAAACAATTTTATACGTTTTAAATAAATATAATGTATTAGTCTTATTATTAAATTTATTAATAAAAATTGACAATAAATAAGAAATGTGATTATCAAATAAAGCATAATGATTTAAAAATATTAAACCAAAATTGTTTTGAAAAAATGCAATTCAGTTCTTCAACTTTTAAGTTTAAGTACACTAAAGTTTCAAATTTTTATTTTTACTAATTTAATTTTAAATTTTTTATTTAAAAAATCTTTAAACCTAAATGTCATTGATTTGATGTTTTTATATATGTGGAAAGTCTTACAATAAGCAAAACAAACCTTATAGTTGGTTCCTGAGTGTCATCAGAAAATATCATCCGCTTTCTTTAATGTTCTTTTAATTATTTTTAGTGTTTTGACTATATTTATCTGAAGATGATTGTAACTTCATGTTTATGATAACTAATTTGTTATAGTATTCATGGTTTTAAAAAAAAAAGAAAGATCAATTTCAATGGTTAAGCTACCAAAATTTCACCTTTATGAGTTTAACATTATCATCGACAAATCTACTAAAATTTGACCTCCATGTATATAAGAAAATATGGAGTATTTTTTTAATCTTACTATTAAACCAGTATACTGCTAAATTTTTTCTTTGTATGAAATCAATGGAGGAACTTATCCATTCACATTTAGTGGTTCTCCCCTTTCTCACCTAAGCAATCAAAGCAACCCAACCAAAAAAAAAAAAACTAGTTTAACATTATTAGATTATAATAATTCAAAGCAACTCATTAAACAAATATGCATATAATCACCTTATAACCAACCGAAGTCTTAATTAGCCTCTGCATATGACGGATAATCACTAACAGTTGATTAAATATTTGCAATGATTCTTTCCTCGGCCTTTAATGTTTTCTAGTACTTCATTTGATTGGAAAATCATAATGACAATTGTGATACGATATATGATGGTAGCCTTTCTTCCATGACGACGAATTACCAAACTCAAAGATCACCCATTTAAAGTTTTTGAGACCGAACAAACTAAATTGAAAAAGTACAAAGGAGCAAGAAAAATAAACAAAAAAAGACGAAATAAAAATTCTTCAAAATGAACTAAACACTCTACCAGTATGAGGTTCATGCCAAAGAATTTTGTGATTATTGAATAAATACATTTTACTTCTAAATCATGTTATGTATTACTCTTGTCAAGTTTATTAATAAAAAGAACACATGTAATTATTGAATAAAATATAAATATTTTTAAAAATATTAAATCATAAAAATTGAAATTAAAGGTCTAATTTAGTTTTTTATCATTTAAGTTAAGTGCATAAATTTTTTTAAAAATTATTTTACTTAATCGAGTTTAATCTTTTAAAAACCTATATGTCATTAGTCAATAGAATTTGATATCCATAAGTTTAACATTATTAGTCACCAAAATTTGACCACCGTAAATTTAATATCTGTCACCAGAATTTGACCATCATGAGCCATCTTATAGAAATGGATTCTCTATTAATAGAAAAAAAAAACATAAGGTATTTTGTGATCTTGTCATTAAATTATCATACTAGCAAGTTTTTTTGTTAGCAGAATTCATCGAATAGTTCTCACTCAAGTGATCGAAGTCACTTAATAAAGAAATCAATTTGAACATTATTTTGCCATAACAACCCAAAGTTACCCATTAAAGCAATAAATCAAAGCAACATGTAATCACCTTGTTAGGAAAGTCAACTATATCCAAAATTTATGGAGTAAATATTGTGATTGTCCTTGTCAAAATATTTGAATTATAGAAGTGGGATACCTCAACTATATATATTCCTTCTTGGATACATGTGTTTCTGTCTTAATAAAAATGAGACCAACATAATATTTTTCTCCATCTTCTTCTTTTCATAGTATCAAAGTAGTAATTTTACCTCTTTTTTATTCTCTTTATTCGGTGATTCTCATCATTATGGCTAGCGTATCAGCAAATGAATCAGATTTTGGGAATTCATATTCCCTTCACCGTTTTGATCATCCTGTAATGATCCCTTTTTCAAAACCTCTTAATGTATACAACTATTTAACTCGGCATAGAGCCGTGATCATCCCTTTGAATGCAAAATTCAAATAGGGTTTTATTGATGGAACTTTCAAGGCACCATCTACCATAACCAAACCAAAAGACTTTGCAGCATGGAAAAAAAATGCTTTGATATGGTAATATCTTGGCTCCTTAATTCTTTGACACCTAATATTGCAAATAATGTTTTTTTACAACATTACCCATAGATCTTCACAATCGATTTTCTCAACGCAATGCACTAAGAAGTTTTCATATTGAAAGATATTGCTTGTCCACCTAAGATTAAATGACTGTTTATTACTTATTACAAAAAGTTTTAAAAATTATAGGATGAATTAGGCTCCTATAATGATGTTGCTTATACTTGTGAAGTAGATAGTAAAAGGAAAAAAATCATTGCAGTTTGAATGAATCTTATATTACAATTTGTGGTCAAATCCTTTTATTGAATCCATTACCTAATATTACACAGGCTTATTCTTTCATTATTCAAGAAGAAAAACAACAAAATTTGGGTGTAATACGTGAGACAATAGAATCTTCAACAATGTTTATATAAAAAGATGAATTGGTAACCTTTGTTGATTGACACAAATATAGTTCTTCATCTCATCCTAATTCATCTAATCACAAGCCACTACATTGTTTTTACTGTGACAAGATCATCATGTAAGAGAGACATGTTGGAAGCTAAATGGTTCCACTCGACATCCCAAGCATGGATCAAACAAGAACAATCATTTTAAACATAGAAAGATTAATCAATCTTCAGTTAATAATGTCAGAGAAGCTCCAACAATGCAGCAGATCCAATTTGTTATGAATGGATTAACTAAACTACAGCTAAAAAATATGTTATTTATCTTGCAAGATAATGTCATCTCTATTAGTTGCTCATGAGGCAAATAATGCAATTGCTTTTTTATGTTTGCCATTACATTAATAAGTGATAGTGGTGCAACAAATCACATTACTTCATCTCTAGCTTTGCTTATCAATAATAAAGATAACACTTATTTGTTGGAAAATAAACGCAAGATCGAATTTAAGCGCGGCGGAATGAATTTAAAATTTTCTACAGAATCAACTTTAACAAACTTTAATTGGAAACATAAAACAAGAAATTAACATAGTCATACTAACCTGTGTTGATTTCCTATTGTAATTTTTCCTTTCACCGTGAATCCTCAATCCACGAGTCTTTCAATCGTCTGGCCTCTAATGGTATCCACAGATCCTTTCGGAGAAAACTCAAATCTAATTTGAGAGGAAAATGTAAGAAGTGCTAGCTCTCCAAAATTTTCTAATTTTTTCTTTTATATGAAAAATCATATTTTTCATGTCCTTGGATTTTATCAAAATTACAACTAAAGTCAAACTTTAGTCATAATTACGAATTAGTCCTTATAATATCAAATATCACATATTGATCCTTAAAGTTTCAAAAACTTCTCAATTAAGTCCAACTTAATTCAAATTTCAATTTCTCCTTTATAGACCTTTTATGTGTAACCTATTAGGTTCCTAATATATTGGTCATGATTATAAATAATAATTCTAATTCATAATTATAATTAGATAAATTAAAACTCCTTTTAATTTATCTTTAATTCCCTAATTAAACAATTTATAATCACAGATCATGATTGAAGTCTAGTAACATGTCATGACCACCCATATATTAGGAATGTCAAAGTGGTTTGACTTAACCTGTCTATGCATGACTATGATGTAAAAATTAATCCTTTTGTCATCTAATGTTCCAATTGGAATTAGAGTATGGAATTCGTGTCTACTTTAAATAATCCAATCATGTTCGTTCTTGCTAATTAGTAAATGATTTATAATTGATATTTGGAAACAACTTTTGCAAATTTCAATTTACTCTAGCCAGATATTCCCAAAATCATTACTAATCAAGAATAACAGAACACTCTTCCTAATTACTTTAGGACAACGAATTCTTTATTGATTTACTCAACTATCTCCATATAGTTAATACTATATCCAATAACTACCGAATTGAACTACTCAAAGAGTAGAACATAAGTAGCATCAAAACATAGTAATTCCTACATGAGATAATTTTGGTAATCTCAAGTCTAAGGATCAATTATACAACTGTCATAATGAGATAATCCACAGTCACATAAATAATGTTCCATTCGGGATTCTCATAATTGGGTCAGTTCAGTAAATTTATTCTCTAATAAGCGTCCACATGTTTATCTAAGTGTCTCCACACTTTAATTTATGAGATCAATTACTTTCTTCACAAGAAAGAAACAAACATGTACTAGTTTAACCATTTCATTAATACCCCGCTTTGCTGAAACTATGACTAGGAACATTTTAGGAATAATATAACAAATGCAATTTGAATCTCATAATTATAATCGTATTATAATTTCTAATTGCATATCAATTATTTCATAGATTTTATCTTTATTATTAATAATTAAATAATTAACAAAGACACAAAGATAAAGAATGTCTTTTATTGAATAAAATATTGTCATACAAATAAATTTACAACCAACATAAATTGGTTGTCAGGGCATAAACCAACATTATTTACCACCATTTTTTTATGCCAAACGGAGACCAGACTCCAATTATCTCTATAGAAATTTACCTTTATGTCTCCTAATCTATTTTACAAATTGTTCTTGGGATGCCATCTTGCAAAGCAAACTTGATGTCTGTAAGTTGAGTCACATGAAGTTTAAATTGTTCAGTAATATTCTTTCTTTACTAGTGGATTTTGCAGGATTTGACAGGGAGAATGATTGGTTTGGGTAAACAACTAAACAAAACCTTTTTACTTGGTTGCAATAGTGACAAATAATTCCCTGCAATCTGTTCAATCAACACCCATAGCATCATAACTTTCTCTAATAATCAAAACACTTCTACTATCCTTTGGCATCGTCAACTAGGACATTTATCCCCTTCTAGATTAAGTTTCATGGTTAAAACCTTATTAAATTTTCCTTTGGAGTTAAATAATATATATAACGCAAAACAAACAAGACTTCCTTTTTTCATTAGTTCCATTTCTTCTATTAAACTTTTGAATTAATCCATTGTGATACTTGGAGACTGTTCAAAATTGTCTTTCTATTATTAAATATTTTTTATTTATTGTGGGTAATTTTTCTCATTTTACTTGTGTTTTCTTCATGCATTATAAAAGAGAAACGTGGCATTAACTTGTTAATTTTTTTCCCTCTTTTGTGAAAACTCAATATCACAATACTATAACAAATGTTTGAGTTGATAATGGAAGATAATTTTTTCTACGCGATATGTTTTTAATTAAGAAGGCACCAATTAACAACACTTTTGCACTTGTATACCTTAGCAAAATAGGGTTGTAGAGCACAATCCTTGAGTCAACATGTGGTCTTTATTTTTAATCTCATCTTCCTTTATGTTTTTGCACATATTGTGTCTCTATTGTTGTTAATATAATTAACATATTACACATGCCAAATCTTTCTCACCAAACTCCTTTTGAGTGACTTTATGGAAAAGTTTCATTTTATTCTCACCTTTGAGTTTTGGATGTCTTATGTATGCTACAATTCTTCATGTATCACATAAGTTTGCTCTCATTGGCACATAATGTGTTTTTTCTTAGTTACCCTATTGGCCAAAAAGCTTATAAATTATATTACATTGAAACTTATCAAGCTTTTACTAGTTGTGATGTCATTTTTCCCTGAAACCATTACACCTTCCCTACCTCATTTTGATCCTTTCATACACTTATTGCTATTTCAAATCCTCTTGCTTCAAAAACTCCATCTATTCAGCTAACATCTATAAAACCTGTTCCCCCTATTGTAACCTCACCATTAGTAAATACCTTGTGTCGTTCTCAATGACCCTATGTTCCACTTGGATCTTTGCGTGTTTATATTTGCAACTAAGTAACATCTCCCAAATCACTATTATGATCAAAGTTTTGAAAACCGGATCGGACCGGCTAGTCTAACCGGAAAAAGTTTGAACTGGCCAGTGGTCCGATTCGGTTTCACCTAATAACCTTTATGTATAAAAATCGGCTGATTTATCAGCGAATCAGTTAGTTTTTTGTCAAACCAGTCCAACCAGTTATAGAACTATAGGTCAATCTCCAGATCTTTCGTTAGAGAAACAGAGGATGAAATCTGGGTTTCGATTTTGAGTTAAACAAACTAAGAGAGAAAGGTAAAAATGCAAAGTTTGCGTACAGCAGCTGCCGCCATTAAAGCTTCTCTTGGAAACTGAAGATCTTTCAAACATTAAAGCTTCACTTGGAAAGTACTGAGAGCTAGTCCATCTGGATAAGATGAGTGTACTTCATAGGTATGTTACCAAATCGTTTTTTATGTGTTTTTCATTGCAAACTTCTTAACTCGCTCGATCTAAATAAACTAAGAATTTCTCAAATTTACCGATATCTTGAACAAAAGGAAGGGTGCTTGACTTTGGTGTTCTAATAATCAATGAGCCATTTTGTTCTTGATATATTGCTCCTATAATCCAACCGACTCGATGTTGAACAACTTCTTAAAACCCATCAACCTAGACCGATTTTGATTCTTTCTTAAACTCAAGACAAAACAACGAATATGACCTAAAAGCTTTGTCGACAGCTTGATCATTCAATTCAAAACTGTACCTTACCCAAAACAATCTCACAACTCGTAGCACAACCACCTTTAACAAAAATTTTAATAACATAATCGAAGTAGACAACAATCATCATGCCAAATAAGAATTGCGGTTCAAGAAAAATTACATAGAAAAAGGAAATAAGAGAGAGAAAGAGAGAGAGAGGGGGAGGAGAGAGATGGGGAGACACCGAGTGTGGATCATCGTAGTGTGGATGTGAGGTTGTTGAATCTTAGCACTCACCCCACCAAATCCAGGGTTCTGTAGAGGACCCATTAAAGAACTAAATAGGGGTTTTTGTTTCTTTAAATCTTTTTGAGAAAATTTGGAGGAAAGATAACATCTTTAGGAACAACTGGAGAATCCCAGATGAGGAATATAATTGTATCTACAAAGTAAAAAAAAGGTGAAAAAAGAAAGGTTAAAAAAAATGAGTTGCTAAGCATGACAAATACAAGAGTTCACTAGTTAGCCTCCATTGAAAGGCCACTTCCACTTGCCATATAGATGAGAGAAGCATCAAATTGAAATGGACTTATTTTCCTTTTTTTCCCCTTGTAATGGGTGACGATTCTTACAAAGCAAACCAAACAACTTTTGGTTTCTGTGACATGAGATAGAGAAGATGAAGAAAAAGGACAAGCACTTATGAAACATTAATAGTTGCTTATCTTTACATGCATTTTTGTTTGACTGCTTGTACACCTCAAAGTTCGAGTTTAGTTTGGGTATTAGTTTAGAAAGACTATATCGTTGATATTCATGCTCATTTTCTTGTTATGTACTAATTAAATTATGGAAATTTATTCTTATTTATAATTTTATATTAAAAAATTATTTGAAAACAAAAAACTATTTTGTAAAAAAGTATTACTTAAGTTAAGCTTAATTATAAATTACAAACTTTTTATTAAGAAAGTTTTGTAATGAATAAAGTATCATAAAAAAGTTCTAAGAACTAATTTTATTGTTTTATTGAATTATAATTTTTATTTTAATAAAATATTTTATTTTTACTTGCTCTTATAAATTTTAATTCTTATTTATTATATACCGGTTTTATAACAGTGTTTAATACCAGTTGAACTTTTAAATCTTAAATCTTTCCTTTGACCAGTTCTATGTCCGGTCCGGTTTTTAAAACATTAATTATGCCCTTCATCTTTTCCACATAAATGTATATGATACCCTCTTTGAAATTTTATCTCTTATGATCGTCACTCATCATAACATTGCTATGTCATTGCAATTATCATTAATGATGTATTGTTGAGCCTATATGTTATGATCGACCTTCCTCTTAACCTTATTGGCAAGAGATGCAATCTGGCTATTTTGAAGGCCAACAACACTTGGTTTTTCACATCTAATCCTCTTAGAAAGCATAATATTGGTTACTATTGGGTGTACAAAATTAAGCTCAAATGGTTCTCTTGAATGTTATAAGGTGCTTTTAGTTACAAAAGGTTTCACGCTACTTGAAGGTACCGATCATCATAACTTTTTTTCACCCAATGCTAAAATATTGCTTGTTGACTTTGGCAGCAACCCAAAATTGGTCTCTTCTTCAACTTGATATCTATAATACTTTTCTTCATAGTGATCTCTTCGAAAAAATTTATATTTCTATTCCCCTTATGTCTCACTGACAAGGGAAGAATCTTATGTCACCTCAACAGGTCTTTATACGAATTAAAACAAGCTTCTTGTCAATAGTATACCAAGTTTTCTACATCTATTTAAGATGCCAAATTTATTTAGTCTAAAGCATATTACTCATTGTTTATACGTAAGAAAAACAAATCATTTACAACTTTATTAATCTATATGGATGACATGTTCATAATTAGTAATGATCACATCACTATATCCAATTTTAGACAATTTATGAATAATTGATTCCAAATTAAACATTTGGATAAGCTAAAGTAATTTTTGGTTGTTGAGATCTCTTCATTCAAAGCAAGGTATTTTCATTTCACAAAGAAAATACAATTTAGAAATTTTAAAAGATGGCAAATATTTGGGAATTAAACCGGTAGATTTTCCCATAGAAGAAATACAAAGCTATCAAATGAAGGTGAATTGTTAAAAGATCCACTTCTATATTGACGGCTTATAAGATGTCTAATTTACTTTAAATACCACACGACCTGATATCACCTTTTTAGTACATATATGTATGCTCCATGCAAACCTCGTATGTAAGTTGTCATGCTTGTATTATGGTATGTACCAAGGTTTTGAAAACTAGATCGGACCAGCCGATCCGACCAAAAAAAGTTTGAACCGGCTAATGGTCTGGTTCGATTTCACCTAATAACTTTTTTGTATAAAAATCGGTCGATTTATCAGTGAACCAGTCGGTTTTTTGTCGAATCGGTCTAACCAGTTATAGAATTATAGGTCAATCTCCAGATCTTTTGTTAGAGAAACAGAGGATGAAATCTGGGTTTCAATTTTGAGGTAAACAAACTAAGAGATGAAGCTAAAAATGTGAAGTTTGAGTACAGCAGCTGCCACCATTGAAGCTTCTCTTGGAATTTGACGATCTTTCAGACATTGAAGCTTCTCTTGGAAAGTACGGAGAGCTAGTCCATTCGGATAAGATGAGTGTACTTCATAGGCATGTTACCAAATCGTTTCTTGTGTGCTTTTCATTGAAGACTTCTTAACTCGCTCGATCTAAACAAACTGAGAATTTCTCAAATTTCCCAATATCTTGAACAAAAGGAAGGGTTCTTGTCTTCTGTGTTCTAATAATCACTGGGCCATTTTGTTCTTGATAAATTGCTCCAATAATCCAATCGACTCGACGTTGAACAAACTTCTTAAAACCCATCAACTCGATTTTGATTCTTTCTTAAACTCAGAACAAAACAACAAATATGACCTAAAAGCTTTGTCGACAGCTTGATCATTCAGTTTAGAGCTATATAAAACCTACTCAAAACAATCTCACAACTCGTAGCACAATTACCCTTAACAAAAATTTCAATAACATAATCGAAGCAGACAAGAATCATCATACCAAATAAGAACTGCAGTTCAAGAAAAATTACATAGAAAAAGGAAAGAAGATAGAGAAAGAGAGAGAGAGAGAGAGAGAGGGAGCAGAGACATGGGGAGACAACGAGTCTGGATCATTGTAGTGTGGATGTGAGGTTGTTGAATCTTAGCACTCACTTCACCAAATTCAGGGTTCTGCAGAGGACCCATTAAAGGACTAAATAAGGGTTTTTGTTTCTCTAAATCTTTTTGAGAAAATTTGGAGGAAAGATAATATCTTTAGGAACAACCGGAGAATCCCAGATGAGGAATATAATCATAGCTATAAAGTAAAAAAAAAGGTGAAAAAAGAAAAGGTTTAAAAAAATGAGTTGCTAAGCATTACAGATACAGGAGTTCACTAGTTAGCCTCCACTAAAAGGCCACTTCCACTTACCATACAGAGGAGAGAAGCATCTAACTAAAATGGACTGGTTTTCCTTTTTTTTTTTCCATGTAACGGGTGACGATTCTTACAAAGCAAACCAAGCAACTTTTGGTTTCTAAGATATGAGAGACAGAAGATGAAGAAAAAGTACAAGCACTTATGAAACATTAAGGGGGTGCTTGGTTAAGAGGTATAAGAATAAATCAATGAGAATGGAATGAATGGTAAAGGTTGGTTGGTTATTATGATTGATTGAATAGTTTTTTCATACCCAAGTTTTGGGTAATGGTCC
>JAOQMS010000009.1:23629226-23642896 GCA_027563885.1 Erythroxylum longipes | reverse complement strand
ATGTTCTTTCATCCTTAAGGGACTTGCCTAAAATACCCCTTATGCCAATTTACCACCTTAAACTTTAATTCCCTTATCCTATATTATATTATCTTACCCACATTAGCATGCTAATTAACTCCAAGGTAAAATAATATAATAAGACCCCAAAATAAACTAATCATACTTATTTATCAAAAATAAGTAAATAAAATTTGAGGGCCAACACGAGCCAAAAAGCATTAACGAAGCACTACAAGATGAATTTTGGATAGCAGCTATGTAAGACGAATTGATTTAGTTCGCACGGAATGATGTATGGGAATTAGTGCCAAGACCATCGGATAGTAATGTAATTGGAACAAAATGGGTGTTTCAGAATAAAACAGATGAGCAGGGTAATGTTACCAAAAATAAAGCAAGGCTAGTAGCTCAGGGACACTCTCACGTGGAAGGTATCGACTTCGACAAAACTTTTTCACCGGTGGCACGACTTGAATCCATCAGACTATTATTAGGTATATCATATGTAAAGTGGTTTAAGTTTTATCAAATGGATATGAAGAGTACATTTTTAAAAAGATTTATTCAAGAAGAAGTGTATGTCGAGCAACCAAAAGGATTTGTTGACTCAACTCATGCAGATCACGTCTTCAAGCTAAAGAAAGCTCCCTATGGTCTCAAACAAGCACCAAGAGCTTGGTACGAAAGACTTACACAATTTCTCATTAGGCAAGGGTATAAATGAGGTAACGTCGACAAAACTCTATTTATTAAAAAGTTTAAATCTGATTTTGTGATTGCTCAGATTTATGTTGATGATATTGTGTTTGGAACTACACATTCAATGATGGTAGATGAGTTTGTTGAACTGATGACATCTGAATTTGAAATGAGTATAGTAGGTGAGTTGAATTTATTTTTGGTTTTGCAATTTAAACAAGCGAAGGATGGAATTTTTATATCACAAACCAAATATGCCAAGAGTTTAATCAAGAAGTTCGGTCTCGAGAATGCTAGACATGCAAGAACACCTATGAGTATTTCAACAAAATTAAACAAAGATGAGAATGGAAAAAGTGTTGATGAGAGTTTATATCAAAGTATGATTGGAGGCTTATTATATTTGACTACAAGTAGGCCAGATATTTGTTTTAGTGTTGGCGTATGTGCTCGCTATCATGCCAACCCAAAAGAAACACATCTGACAGCGGTAAAGAGGATAATAAGGTATGTTAGCAGAACATCTGATTTTGGGATATGGTATTCATCTGACTCAACACCTTATCTAGTTGGATATAGTGATGCGGATTGGGCTAGAAACTTAGACGATCAGAAAAGTACTTTGGGAGGTTGTTTCTTCCTAGGAAACAATTTGATCTCTTGGTACAACAAAAAGCAAAATTCAATCTCACTATCAATCGCTGAGGCAGAATACATCGCTGCAGGTAGTTGTTCCCAACTTCTTTGGATGAAACAGATGTTAAAACACTATGGAATTGATCAGAACGAGTTGACTATCTTATGCGACAACAAAAATGCCATAGATATTTCGAAGAATCCAGTTCAGCATTCAAGAACGAAACATATTGATCTCCAGTATCACTTCATCTGAGAGCTTGTGGAAAGCAAAACAGTCATCCTATCATATGTATCTACGGAAAAGCAGTTGGCAGATATCTTTACGAAACCTCTTAATGTAGTAAGGTTTGAACTTCTTAGAGGAGCTTTGGGACTCTATGCCCTACAATATTAATGTATTTATTTTTATTTTTATTTTTATTTTTTATTTTTTATTTCTTTAAAAAAAGGAAAAAGAAAAAATTTAAAAAAAGGGGAACTGCGCTGCGTTTTACTAAAGGGATTTAAAATCCCTACTATGTTTCATTTTGTTGCCTTCCTCCTTGTCTCTGTCGTAACCCTTCCTCTCAGCTTGTCTGTGTCTCCTCTGCGTCACTTCCAATACATTGTGTGGTTTGCCTCTCTCACGAAGATTGAAGGTCGTGAATCATACTTGCCCATCTTCTACTCTATTCTCATCCTAAAGCTATCTCTTTGGTGGACACTTATCTCACGGTATTACTATTTCAAGTTTCAGAGTTCGTTATTTTACTGGGCTTTGATTATGTATTGTTGTGAATGCTGTGATTGTCTATTGAAGACCCATATTTTATGAATTTGCCTTCTTTCGGGTCTAATCTGAACTATTTGTGGAATTGACTGGGCGTCCCACAAAGTTGGTATTGATTTTATCTAGGAGCTGGTACTGTTATGATTTTCATGCTTCAACATTAAAGATCTATATCTGTCCTGTATCTTCCTTCTGTCACGATTGGCTGGGTTATTTGCATTGTATTATTTTTGACTGGATTTCATGGTACTGTGTTGTGGAAATTGATTAAAATTGACTGATTGTGGTTGGAGCTTACTGGGATGTTGAATTTGACTGTGGTTGATATTTTATTAAGTGTAATCAATAAACATAGGCAAGAACAAGGAGAAGGTCGTAGCTTCAGCCTCTGGTAAACAAACAGCTGCTCCAACACGACGCACAAGTCGATTGCTACTGAATCCGGCATCTAGCAGAATTTTTACTGGAATTGGGTCCTCTTCGGCAGCCCCAATTGACATTCCCGACATTATCTCTGCTTGAGACCCCGACTACGATGTCCATCGGGTAATTTTTTCTATGATTGAAGAATCTGGTTTAGGTTCCGATGATACCCCTGCCATGCCTGCTCCTTTACCTGCGCCTCCTACGATTCCTTCGAAACGAACAAAGATACGATGTCGGAGAACTATTCGCCCACCTCGCCATCGTTCCTCTACCCGATTGAAAGTGGATGATGCCATTTCATTCAAGTTTTATACTTCTATAGCAGAACAGAAATAGACTACCCTCAAAGATGTTGGGTTTGTTTTTTATCGACTGATCAATTTAGATGAGTTTCAACATCATGGGTTGCATATTTTATTGTCAGAACGCATTTTGTTGCAAGCTTCACTTCTCCCAAAGCATTATGACTCCGAACTAGTAAAGGAATTTTATTGTTATCTAACTCATGATATTCTGAATGTGGATGTTGTGTCTTTTGGAGTTGTTTATGTGCGGGGTCGGGTAGTACATTTTGATGCTACTCGTTTAAATTTGTTTCTGGGGTTTGATAACTTGATTGGTGATTTGGTTTATGATGATGAGTGGACTGTGTCAAATGATTTGATTGCTACGATCGTAACTGGTGGCAAATTAACTGCTTGGCCATCTAGCTCGGTTTTTCATTCTTCAATGCTTACCCAAAAGTATTTCATCCTTTTTAAATTAGTGGTGACGAACTGGATGCCAAGTACGCATGTAGTTTCTATCTACTTGGCACAAGCTAAGTTACTTTATGCTATCAGGACTGGAATGCAGTTCAACAAGCTCATTATTGATACGATGTTAGCGATTGAAAGTAAGCTGCACTCTCTACTCTACTTTCCATGTTTAATAACACAGTTTTTATATGCAAATCAGGTGCCCAGGGTAGAGTCGAGTGTCCTTGAGTTGACAGCTTTAATGAATATAAATCGCCAGATTTTCCATCAATCCCGGGTGTTGGACTTATCATACGTCACTTCTGGTCCTTCGGATGCTTCAGGGTCGACTGTTAATCCTCATGCGGCTTTGTTTACAGAAATTGAGAGGATTGAAGCTATTCTTCAGGTAGCCACTGAGTCTCTCCAAAATTTGAAGCAAGATGTTCTCCATTTCCCCGGCAGCTCCTGAAAATGACTTTTTGACATGTATTGTCCCAAAGAAGGAGCACAGAGATAAGTCTGTCATTTTTTTTCTTCTGATGTGTTTTGTTGAATGAAGTTGACGTATGATTATGTAATATATTCCATTGAGGGGGAGCATTGCACAATTTATATGTCCAATTATGATTATTTGTGTGGAGTTCAAGGGTTGTGACAAAAATGCCAAAAAGGGGGAGATTGTTAAGATATATTATACATATATATCTTTTATTTAGTTTTGGAATTTTAATTGGACATATAGGATAGAACTTGTTGGAATTATTATATGGATAAACACGTGAGTACATTGGATGGTTTTGTAATTGGGATGGTACTGTTGCGGTAAAAATTAATGAAGTTGTTGAAGTGGTGGTGTTATAGTGGGACTCTTATTGATTCTCATTAGTTGATGGATTGTATCCATGGTAGAAGTCTATCTTTAATGTGATGCTGTCTAGATTTCCCATTCTATAGCAGAATCTCCAAAGATAGAAATTTCTTTGCGTGCATATCTGATCAAAAAAAATTGAAGAAGGCTATCAAAGCAGTGTGTGGCTGAAACAAAGTTGTAAGGTGTGTGTTGTTTGGCTATTGCATCTTGGTCATTAGGATTTTTGCTATTGTGTAGTCAAAGTGGACTCTTATTGTTTTAATTGATGGTGTTGGTTTCATACACGTTTTATGTGAAGTAGCTATCGCAAAAATCCCTTCTGTGAGTGCTGTCCACATCTCCCATCAATAGTAGAAGTCAGTTGCAAATTGTGTTGTGCGGCAGTGGGTTAATTGTCAAGGGAACAAACACTGCCGCTAGTCTTCATTTTTGTTGAATAGAAATCTCTAACGTGTGTGTGCAGCAGTGGGTATTGATGTGTGTGTGTCTTTGAAGTGAGCTGAAGGAAATTTCTTGTGGATGTTGGACAAGAAAAGAAGCAGTGGGCGTTGAAGAAGAAAAGAAGTAGTGGCCAAAGATCAACGTATTTTTACCTTGCATTGTTTGACTGGTGGACAGATTTTTAGATGTATTTTAGGAAGCTGAAACCATAAGGAAGTCTTCTTTTTATCTCAAGTATATTATTGTTCAGTTCTTAGTTGATTAAATACTTGAGATATTTTTATTGATCGTTGTTTGAGTAAAAGTAGTTAGAAAAATCCTCTGACGAGGTTAACACGAGTTGGTCGTATTACGGAATGTGAAAATCTTTCATGGGTAGTGAGTTAGAGAGATAGTTTCAAGAGTGAGTGGAGTAGGCTCTGTAAAGTCTTGAGTAATCCTATTATATTTCAGTGAAAGATTTAATCTGGGTGAGGGCCCCACAGACATAGGCAAGGAGTATCGAACTGCGTTAACAAATTTTTGGTATTCTTGTTATTTCATTTTACTTGATTTTATTTTGTTCGTGCCAAAGAAATTTACGAAATGTTGCGAAATATTTAACCGTATGGCTTTTCAATAACAAATTCCAATCTCAACAAAAATAGAAAAGTGCTATCTGACACATCTTTCTCTCTGAAAGTGCTATCTGCTGGGAACGTGAGGTAGATATGCCTTGAAGCTGGGTTGATCAAATCATTCCTGTCCAACCGAGCTCGACAAAGCTTGTGCATGTCTTCCCCCCTGATCAAAGCAGCAGTAGCAGCTGCACAAATTGTTAACCCAACAAACAACTAATTAAGTTCCACCATAAAATAAAATTATGTCAAAGATTCAGCCAAAAGATTTCATCTGTTACCTCTGACTATCGCTCTGATGTTGTTGAAGAAGAAAGTTCATGCACTGAGGAGAATAAGGAAGAGAAGTAGCACCGATGAACTGTGAAGCTGCATCTACTCTTTGCTGCTGAGCAGACTTGGATCTAATCATCTCATGTCACTGGTCAAGCATATCAAACTTGTTTGGTGAACCCATCATATTTGCACCATCTGATTCTCCAAGACCGCCATGCACAAACCTACAGTTGCTCCCATTTTTGCAGTACCCTCTAACGAAGTAAAGACAAGGTCTCCATCCCAACTCGGAAGTTAGGTCTTCCGACGCTAGAACATCGTTAACAGAGCAGCTCCGTTGATGAACAGAACCAACCCAGTAGGAGAAAAACAACAAAGGATTGTTACCAGCTGCACAAGTACTAGTTGGACTTGATAAAGCATCGAGTTGATTGTAAAGAGGCGTGACGAAGAAAGGGAAAAAATGGGAGCCTTCCGGCTTGACCTTTTTGACTACGCCCGGAGTGGAAATGAAAAAACAAAAACTGCTTAGAGCGAAAAAAAAATGGGGTTTTATCTTCGGAACACTGACTATTGAGGCTTTTCAATTGTTTTATTAGTTGAAATGGGAGCCGTTAGATCAAACGGACGAACATCCCGTTCGTCCTTGGTACTGTATAGTTAAAAAAGCAAAGTAACGATTGTCACTGAGAAGTTCGCCAGTGAGGTAGTGGCGAGGATACCATTGGTCCACAGGTTTGAGTATGGTTCCCAGCATCCACATATTCACTCGTGAAAATAAATTTGCCGATAAAGAATCAGCCATTTGACTTATTTTGAAATTTTTTAATATATAACATAATATTATGAAGAAAAAAATCTTTATACTTCTTAAATAGATGTAATGTATTAGTCTCGTTATTAAATTTATTAATAAAAATTAACAATAAATAAGAAATGTGATTATCATATTAAGTGGTTCTCCCCTTTCTCACCTAAGCAATCAAAAAAAAAACTAATTTTAAAATTATTAGATTATAATAACTCAGAGGAACTCATTAAAACGAAAATGTATATAATCACCTTATAATGAACCCAAGCGTCTACATACAATGGATAATTGCTTTCTTTAGAGATAAAAGTTGATTAAATCTTTGCAATGATTCTTTCCCTCACTCTCTAATCTTTTCTGACGACGAAATTGGGCTCAAGCTACCAAACTCAAAGATCATCCATTTAAAGTTTCTTCACCGAACAAACTAAATTAAAAAACTACAAAATAAAAATTCTTCAAAGTGAACTAAACACTCTACCAGCATGAGGTTAACGCGAAAAGTTACGTGATTATTGAATAAATACATTTTTACTTCTAAATCATGTTATGTATTACTCTTGCCAAGTTTATTAATAAAAAGAATGTATATACTTATTGAATAAAATATAAAGATTTTTAAAATATTAAATCATTAAAAATTGAAATTAAAGGTTTAATTTAATTTTTTAACATTTAAGTTAAGTGCATATAATTTTTTAAACATTTATTTTACTAAATCGAGTTTAATCTTTTAAAAACCTATGTGTCATTATCAATAGAATTTGACATCCAAAATTTATGGAGTAAGTAAATTAATGTTGTAATTGTCCTTATCAAAATATTTGAATTATAGGAGGAGAATACCTCAATTATATATATTCCTTCTTGTATATATGTTTGTTTCTGTCTTAATAAAAATTAGACCAATATAATATTTTCTCCATCTTTTTTTATAGTATCAAAGAAGTAATGATACCTCCTTTTTTATTCTCTTTATTGTTGGTTCTCGTCATTATGGCTAATACATCAACAAATGAATCAGATTATGGGAATCCCTATTCCCTTTACCATTTTCTTCATCTTGGAATGATCCTTTTTTCAAAACCTCGTGATGGATACAAATATTCAACTTGGCATAGAGCCATAATCATCCCTTTGAAAGCAAAATCCAAATAAGGTTTTATTGATGGAACTTTCAAGGCACCATCTACCATAACCAAACCAAAAGACTCTGTGGCATGGAAAAAAAATGCAATGATATGGTATTATCTTGGCTCCTTAATTCTTTGACACCTAACATTGCAGATAATGTTTTTTTTTTCTACAACAATACAAATGAGGTTTGGGAAGCAGTTTGTTACGGGTTTGAATAAAACCTACAGTACGATTTGTGGTCAAATCCTTTTATTGAATCCATTACCTGATGTTACACACGCTTATTCTTGCATTATTCAAGAAGAAAAATAGTAAAACTTGGGTGTCACACGTGAGTCAATAGAATCGTCAACAATGGTTATATAAAATTGGTGACCTTTGCTATTGACACAAATATAGTTCTTCATCTCATCCTAATCCATCTAATCACAGGCCACTACATTGTTCTTACTGTGACAAGATCACCATGTAAGAGAGATATGTTGAAAGCTAAATGGTTATCCACCTGGACATCCCAAGCATGGATCAAACAAGAATAGTCATTTTAGACATAATAAGGTTAATCAAGCTTCAGTTAATAATGTAAGAGAAGCTCCAACTATGCAGCAAATCCAATCTGTTATGTATGGATTGAATAAACTACAGCTACAACAAATGTTATCTATTATGTAAGAAAACAGGTCATCTCTATTAGTTGCTCACATGGCAAATAATGCAATTTCTTTTTTAGGTCCTATCACCTTAATAATCGATAGTGATGCAACAAATCACATTACTTCATCTTTAACTTTGCTTGTGAATAATAAAGATAACACTTCTTTACCACCATTTGTTATGCCAAATGGAGATCACTAGATTCCAATTATCTCTACTAGAAATTTACCTTTATACCTCTTAATCTATTTTACAAAATGTACTTGGGATGTTATCTTGCAAAGTGAATTTGATGTCTGTGAGTTGACTCATAAGAACTCTAGAAGTTTAAATGCTCTATAATGTTTTTTCTTTACCGGTGTATTTTATAGGATTTGATGATGGGGAAGATGATTGATTTGGCTAAACAACTAGGCGGACTCTATTACTTGGTTGCAATAGCAGTGAATAAATCACTGCAATCCATTCAATCAGCAACAACCTATACCATCATACCTTTCTCTAATCAAAACACTTCTACTACCTTATGACATCATCGACTAGGACATTTATCCCCTTCTAGGTTAAGTTTCATGGCCAAAACCTTATTAAATTTTCCTTTAGAGTTAAATAATATGTGCCAATGCAAAATATAACATTAGTTTCATTTCTTCTATTAAACCCTAATGAATTAATTCATTCTGATATTTGGAGATCATATAAATTTTGTTTTCTAATGCTAAATATTTTTTAACAATTGTGGATAATTTTTCTCATTTTACTTGGATTTTTTTAATGCATCATAAAATAAAAATGTGATACCTAACTTTTTTTTGTTTTGTGAAAACTCAATGCCATAATATCATTGCAAATATGTGAGTTCATAATGGAAGAAAATTTTTTCTATGCAATATGTTTTTAATCAAGAAGGCAGCAGTTACCAACACTTTTGCACTTATGGAGCTTAGCAAAATAGGGTTATAGAGTGCAAACATAGGCATATACTTGAGTCAACATGCGCTCTTTATACATATCACATATGGTATCAAAGCAGTTTCGTGATTATGTGAATTTGAACGAAGAGTTTTGAATATCTCCTTAAGGAAATTGGAGAAATTAATCTGTTTTTATTTATATAAATTGCATATTTATTGTATGAATTGATGTTGAAGAAGCATCGCGTGAAAAAATGGGTTAAAAAAAGGCTTTAGGGGGATTTTCTGTTGAGAATATTGCCTGAAAAATCGCCAAAATTTGCCTTTTTCTGGAGATTGGAGAGGAAGACGCTCTAAGAAGCAGACTTTAGCTTCTAGGTTGGGCCAGCGACAAGCACATGCAATACACGCCTGAGCAGACCACCGGCACATGCAGCAGCAGCCCATGCGACACGTGTTTGGCGTCTGTAACACGCGCGTTTGAGGAGGTGGGAGCGCCTGCGCACGTCGTGCTTGTGACACACGTGCTTCTACAAGCGGTGCACATCTGTGTGCATGACGCGTCCAGTAGTGCATCAGGCATAGAGTATGCATTGCATGCACTTCTAGCCTACGCGCAATGTTGTCGTTAGCACATTACAAGATTAAAAAAAAAAAAACTCAAAATTTTCATAATTCATAATATGGTCCTTCAAGTTATTTTACATTAGTTTTGAGGTCCTGTAAATTTATAAAGTGATCTTTTTTATTTTCTAGATTTATTACATATTAAATAAGGTTTAACTTCATAAAAATCAAATAAAGTTATTAAAGTCATCTTTGAGCAAACTTTCATGCGTTGGACTTAGAAATAAGAGAGGTATATATGATTTTCGTATCTCATATGGTATATTGTACATTTATTATTTTGTACTGCATGATTATCACTTTGATTGAGATTTTTCTTGTGATGAATTCTCAAATAAAATATATTGATAATGTTTTCAACACTAATATGTGATAATGAGAATGCACATGAGGATGTTGTATTTATGAATGTAAAGAATCACATATTATATGTCCATACAGAATATGAGGATAACATACAAGTATTTCTCATGTGCTTATGAATCCATTTGGGTATTAATGAGAATGTAGTCATCACAATGACCTTTAAAGTTAGTATTTGAATTGTTCTGCTTACATGTTTAGGAATATCTTTGGTCTTGTATTTGGTTATATGCCCGTAGGTGTTGACTTTATATGAGATTTTGAGATGTGCATAAAGGCATAAGATATAGGAAAGCTATTGCTTGAGTGATCAATTCATCCACAGGTGGTAGAATCATAAGAATTAATGGTGTTCACACTACAACAAAGGCACCCTTTCCCGACAATTTCTTTAGTGACGAAATGGAATTCGTCGCAAAAAGACAGCATATAGCGACATTTAAAAGCATTCGTCACTAAAACTTACCATTTAGTGACGGAATCAAAAAGCGTCGCACAAAAGAAAACCTTTAGCGACGTACAGAGAAAATCGTCACCAAATGCTGAATATTTAATGGCGATTAATAAAAATATCATGAAATGATGCAAAATGGGTGACGATTTCATATATTTATCGACAAATAATGCAATGGCGACGATGGATGAAAACATCACCATAATTTCTCAAGCATTTTGCGGCGCATCTCTAAAATCGTCACTAAAGGTTCTATATATTGCGATGATATTCTAAAGCGTCACCAAAAGGTGAATATTTGGTGACAAAAGTTCTATTTGGTCGCAGAAGCTTATACATTCAGTGACGATTTTTTGTCATCGTCACTAAATGTCGAGCTTTTAGAGACGATTGTTGTAAATCGTCACCAAATGTACACATTCAGTGACGTTACCATCACCAAATGATTGACATTTTCAAAAATTATTAAACTAACATTTTATAATCTATCATAGTTAAGATATATTTTATTAGATATTTGTTTTGAATGTTTACAATGTATTATTGAAAAAAATTGAAAACATAATTTTAAGTGTTAAACAGTACTATTAATCAATCATTAGTATTTACTAACATTGAAAAAATTAGTTATAAAAATTTAAATAATTTTATCAACATTTAAAAAAAACTGACAACATATGACTTATGGACCTAACATTAATTAATCATTAGTATTAATTAATATTGAAAAAATTAGTTAATAAAAATTTAAATTATTTTATCAATATAATAAAATGATATATGAAGTAGTACGAACTTTGAATTAGAAGTTATCCAATTCATTCACTCATAAAACTATAACAATAACAGTGAATATTCAATAATATGCAACTTGACCCATAAGTAATACATATGTTGTTTGGCAAATTATTGTTGATACAACAAGAAATAAACGTTAAAGCTGAGTTTAGTTGATTGACTTGCTAATTGACAAGGATATAATTATTTATTTGGATTCCAAGTGACATGAGAGTCGGTAAAGGTAAATGAGTCCCCAATGTCTAGATTCCCCAGAAGGGCTCTTGTACGTTCGAACGCACCAATTGAAACAGTAGTTTTTCCCTCAACTGTAGTAGGTTTGTCACACCCTCTTCCAATAGTTTTTTTGCTATCTCTAAATTTGCAAAGGATTCAGTGAAATGATCGATAGATTTAGAACCTAAAACACAATCAGTCTAGAAGTTAGATATTATCATATTAGTAAACCATTAAATAAACTGAAATTGGGGTGACATGTATACATGCACCATCAGACAAAATATTCAGAATTGATGAATTTTCCAAATGAAGCAACTTTTCTTTACGGAATGTTGTGACATCACTCCCGCCACCACAGGCATACATGTCAAATTCGAGACTCAAGGAAGTTTCAAACAACATGTAGTATAAACCATCAAATGTGAATATATATAATAGCTTCATAAAAGAAAATGAGATATACATAATAAGGGAAGTGACGTTGTTCGGATGATACTAAACACCTTGTTCTAGAAAATCGGCCATGGAAGGTTTACGATAAATTCATCTGATACGTGAGATTTCTTTTTCAATTTCGATTTGCTCAGTAGGGACAATTTTTCCACATTCCTCCCAACGGAATGAATTAAGGTCATCGTGAACTAGTCTCCATGTCGACATTCCTTCATTAATAATGTTTAGAGGTAAATGCTTTAAAAGTTAATTTGGAATAAAACGATAATATGTTTAAGTCCAATTATGATGACAAATGTAACTACTTAGGTTTAGAACTGAATGGATTGCCTAGAGAATAAAATGCAAATCATTACAGAAATATCATCGAATACCTTACAAACATGACAAACTCATCCCAAGAAGCAAGTTTAGAAGATTCAATAAACATTGCGTTGAGTTAAACACTTTTGATATGCAAATCGTAACAAAAATATCATCGAACACCTTACAGACATGACAATGATATCCCAAGATTCAAATGCAAACCATATGTTTTCCCTTCCATAACTAACCTTAACACAGTCCGCACTCCCCAACTACAATGTGCAAATAACATAACACAAAGAAATTAAAAAAAACAATTACAAAACATAAAGAAATCAACTTCAACACCGCAAAAAATACCCTATGTATAGATCTACATAGATCTACACAAAGAATGTCCAGATCTATTATAGAAACATAAATATCAGAACTTTATCACAGAAACTTGTCAAACAAAGAGCCGATCTAGTCAGTAATAGATTTACAAAATGAAGATCTCCTCAAATGAAAATACAAAACATAGTAAAAAAGAAGTTATAACATTGCAGACCGTGTTTCGATCAAGTGAATAGCTTTGATACGTGCGTAAGATGTCGGAAATTGCTAGTTTTGGGATGAGTTGTTTGAGACTACAGAGGAAGAAAGGTTTGGAAATAAAGGTCAGGGTTTTTAAAGAACAATAAAGAAAGGTTTTGGCGACGTTTCACAAAATGGGTCGCCAAATCAAACTTTTTTGCGACGATTTTATAAATTGTCAGAAAAGCAACAAATTTTAGCGATGATTTTGCATATTTGTAGTGTATTGTTGTACATTTTGCGACGATAAGAGGTAATTCATTGCCCAAGCGTGGTATATACGTCAAGTCACGATGCAATTTCATTTTGTCGCAAAATGCTACATCCTTTTACGACGAATAAAGTTATCTCGCAAATTATGCCCTATCAGAATAATTGTAACTATGTCATTTTTGCCTTCTGCAAACCTTTTTGCGACGATTTGTGTATATCGTAAGTAAATGATTGTCTTTTAGCGACAACTAATGTATTCGTAATGGAATGTTGAGACATTTAAAAAAATTTAAGAAAAACGACGTCGTCCAACGGCTACAACGTAAACTACTCGAAACCCTCTACCCCTACCCTCCTCCCTCACTTCTCTTCTCTTTGGTTTTTGCAAAATAATAAATCCTTGTTGCTTCTGTCTTCTTCACTGTGTGTGTTAGGTGTTGGTGTCGATTTTGTGTTCCATCAACACCGGCATTCTCTTGTTGATGACATTGGGTAAGTTTCATTCCATTTTTTTTGGGTTTGGTTTTAAGGTTTACAATAGGTCGTACGGTATTGTCAAATTGTTGTGGTTTCTGCGTTTTCTTCAATTCTTTGCATCTTGTGAGTAGCAAAATGGTTGGTATGTGTGTGTGTTGTGTGAATGATGGTGAAGAAAGGGGAAAGA
>JAOQMS010000009.1:23573068-23599565 GCA_027563885.1 Erythroxylum longipes | reverse complement strand
ATATATTTTCTATTTTAAAATAATAAAAGTTTTAATAAAAGTTTTATTATTTTATTATTAATTATATACAATTTATTAGTAATTATACAAAAATATTATTATTAATTATTTAATAAATTTTATTCTATTATATGTGATTTATATTTAAAAATTATTCATTTATATTTTTATTTATATAGAAATATATACAAATAACTAAAGAATAATTTTTTATATATTTTCTATTTTCATTAATAAAAATTTTATAATTTTATTATTAATTATATACAATTTTATTAATAATATAAAATATTATTATTAGGGTAAGGAGAAATAATATAAAAATATGATTAATTATATATAAGGGGTTCGGGTTAGAAGAAATAATTGGTATTAAGAAAAATTGAGGGTATATTAGGTAGTATGTATTTATTAATTTATATTCCATCTTAAACCCCCTAAATTGAAGGTTTCATATTTTCACTGTTTAGAATAGAATGGAACGTAGCATGAAACCCTCTGCTTCCATCTCATTTCATTATGAAACCCTCAATCAAATGTTAGAAGTGTGTTACGTTTCGTTTTGTTCTATTCAAACCTTCCAACCAAGCAGACCCTAAATATTCTCTAAGGTTTGAGGTACATAAAAACCTAACTTAACAAATTAAGACTAGAGTTAGTAACGAGTTGATTGAGCTTACACTATAGCCTAAAATTTTTATTTTTGTACTTAACTCAGAATTATGTTATTTGAGACTGAACTTATCCATTCAACTCAAAATTCGATTAAACTAGATCAAACTCAAAAATTTGGGAGAGAAAGAAAAGTAGAGGACAATTGAAAGACACACCAAATTAGTTCATATTGCAGACTCTATCAAATACAAAGTAAAATAAAAACATTTATCAAAATTTTCAAAGTTTATAATGAAAAATGATAAATCTATGAATACACATTAAATATTCCATACATTAGATGAATACAAAAGGTAAATAAATACCCATCAAATATTTGAAAATTTTACATTACATACACGTGTGATTTCTTTAATTTAACAATTCGAAAGTTTATATTTCGACAAGTACACATATATACATGCAAGTAAAAATCGAATTTGGACAGAAATATGATGGAAAAAAAAAAAGAAACATACGATCTTACCCAAACTCGCAGTGCTCATAATAAGAAGGTGAAAACAGGAACCATGTTGAGGATTGCACATGAGAACGTAGCAGAGGTGCACTTTGAGTCCCAGAAGGAATAAGTGTTAACCTGGAAAACAAATTACTTCTCACAGCTTCTAACAAGACAGTACTGCTAATTGAGAGCTTGGCCTACTTTTCTTGCAAGAAATATTAAATGATTTGCGAAGTAAAGCTGAGAACTGCTTAAAGAACTAATAACCTGTCCAGAGTACTTCTAAACTATAGAGAGCTTACAAATGAACGAAAATGAAGAAACTCGTAGGCGATTGGATCATAGGTTAGCAGTTGTTACCTTTCCCAGTAATAGGCTATGGTAACAACTACTAATAGGCCTCATTAGGTTATTGCCACCCATGTTGAGTATATCAGAGAATAATTCAAAGTGGTCCTATTTTTTCCGAGTTTGTTTAGTTTATTTGGTCAAAACAATTTATGTTAGCATGATTGTGGGCCTAAGTTGTTGTGTATTTATCTCATAAATTTGTTTGCCTATAAGCCTATATATATATAGGCATATATGTTTCAGTTTTTAATATAAGTATTAAAAAGATAAAAATAAAGCCTAAATATTCACAATATTATTTAACTCTTTTAAACTATGTTTTTTGAGTTAATTTCTAGTTCTAAAATCTAACATCAGTATCAGGGCTCCTTATGACCTTAAAAGGCCTACGAGTACTTGAAAGACAGTAGTGACATAGTGTCCTAC
This sequence comes from Erythroxylum longipes, assembly GCA_027563885.1. Taxonomy (NCBI): domain Eukaryota; kingdom Viridiplantae; phylum Streptophyta; class Magnoliopsida; order Malpighiales; family Erythroxylaceae; genus Erythroxylum; species Erythroxylum longipes. The sequence continues at coordinate 23,597,671 of JAOQMS010000009.1, read as the reverse complement.
AATACATCAACTCTTTCTCCTCCAATTTTTAATGGTGAGAATTATCAAATTTGGGCAATCAAAATAAAAGCTCACTTGAGAGGTATTGACTTGTGGTAGTGCGATAAAGGTGAAAGGCAAATATTGCGTTTAAGAAATAAACTAATGCTCAATCAAATTAGAGCTCGTGAAAATGAAGAAGTCAAAGCTCTAAGAGCTTTATCTCAAATTCATGATGCAGTCTCTAAATCAAAATTTCCAAGAATTATAGGTTGTGAAACAGCCAAGGAAGCTTGGGACACATTGAAAGAACTCTATCGTGACAACGTTAGAACAAGGCGGATGCAAATGTTAAATCTCAAAATAGATTTTGAGATTCTAAGGATGGAAGAAAAGGAGACTCTATAAGAGTTTTTTGACAAGTTAATGACGATGGTAAATAAAATTAGATTAATGGGAGAAGAGCTACCTGATAGTAAAATTGTAGAGAAAGTGTTTGTAAGCTTGCTCAAAAGATTTGAGACAAAAATTTCATCTATAGAGGATTCAAGAAATATCAAATTACCTTGCCTAAATTAATTTATGCCCCGCATGCTCAGGAGCAAAGAAGAATGTTGAGAAAAGAAGAAATTCAGCAGGTAGTTGAGGGGGCTTATCTAGCAAAGGTCTCATCTTCAAAAGGAAAAGTTCAATCTCAATATGGTATTTGCAAGAAGCCTGGTCATGATGAAGACAATTATTAGCATAAGGGAAAGCCTCAGTATTTCAAGTGTAAGAAGTTCGAGCATATACAAAGGAATCGTTAAAGTAAGACTGAAGAAAGTGTCAATTTGGCACATATTACTGAAGAAGAAGAAAATTTGTTTTAATATTGGTGAAAAGTGCACCAAAAAGAAGATTTTGGAGAGAAGTGCTCTAACCATTGAAAGGTGATGGGAAGTACATCATCAGGCGTAAGAAGTCTTATAACTTTGAATCAAGAGGGAATGTTGGAGAATGATTCAAAGTAGTTAAAAATATGGTCTTATTTTTCTGAGTTTGTTATTTCTTTAGTTTATTTGGTCAAAATAGTTTATGCTAGTGGGATTGTAGACTTAGGTTGTTGCGTATTTATCTCATAAATTTGTTTGCTTATAAGCCTATATATATAGGCATATCTATTTCAGTTTTTTAATGTCAGTATTAAAATGATAGAAATAAAGCTTAAATATTAAGGTAATTTTTGGTTCTAAAACCTAACAGACTATACCAGATAAAATGCTAGTTAGATATTAGATTCTTGCTTTAACTACCTTGATTTAAACCCCATACTAAATGTAGTAGAAGACTGATAAGCCACGATGATTTCAAAGGGTGCCCATTAGAAATCCAAATTGATACATGCATAAGACATAGTGATAGAGTATTAAAGTGGGAAAGGTTATTCTACTTTCCTTATTCACAAAACCCAAATATATACAACTTGTTACAACAGTAAAAGCTAAATCTAAAACTGAAATTGTGCTATGGAGAAGGAAAGAATAAGCTAGTTAAATATATTATACACAACAAAATATATGCAGGATATGTATAGCTATATGTACAGCTAATACTCCCCCTCAAGCTAGATCATGTAGATTTAAAATGCCAAGCTTGTGCTGTAATTTGGAAAATTGATCTTTGCTTAAGGATTAGTAAGAATATTGACAACTTGATCATGAGTTGAGATAGGATGAAGTTGAATGATCCCTTGTTGAAGTTTTTGACAAATGATGTGGTAATTAATCTCAAAATGTTTTGTCCGTTTGTGGAATACAAGGTTGGTAGCGAAGTGGCGAGTAGCTTGGTTATCACAGTAAAGAATAGTATGAGTAAGGGAAGTAAGACTAAGATCTTGAAGTAATGTGTTAAGCCATACAATTTCACGAGTGGTCATAATCATAGAACGATATTCAGCTTCAGTGGAGGAGTGAGAAATAGAGGGTTGCTTTTTACTTCTCCATGAGATCGGACTAAACCTGAGAAAAATACAAAGCCTATAATGGAACGTCTCGTCATTGGACAACTAGCCCAATTTGAATAACTATAAGCTAATGGTTGTAATGAACTTTTGGATCATAATAAAATCACTTAGCCTGGACTTTTCTTCATATATCGTAATAATCGATGAGCAATGTTAAGGTGAGGCTTGCGAGGTTGGTGTATGAATTGACTTAGAATATTGACAGTGAAAGTAATGTCTGGTCTTATAATAGTGAGATAAATGAGTATCAACAAGCCGTCAATAGAGAGAAGGATCAGGAAGTAAGGCACCGTTGTTGTTATCAAGTTTTAGGTGTTGCTCTATAGGAGTTTTAGCTATACGAGAACCAATAACACCAGCATCATGAAGTAGGTCTAGCACATATGTTTTTTGGCTTAGATAAATTCCTTCACATGAGTGGTTGACTTCAATGCCAAGGAAATACTTGAAAGATCCTAAATCTTTGACACAAAACTTGCTAAAAAGGAAATTCTTAACATTAAGAATATCATTATAATGATTACCTGTAATCATAATATCGTTAACATAGACTAAAATAAAAGTGCATTAAGAACCATTTCATAAGATAAAAAGGTAATGATCAGCATGAGATTGGATGAAGCCAATAGATAATAATGCAAAAGAGAATTTTGCAAACTGGTTGCGAGATGCTTGCTTTAAGCCGTAGAGGGATTTGTTAAGTTTACAAACTAGATCTTTCTCTTCCTTTCTAGGATGGTTAAGTGGTAAAGAGCATATATGCATCCTCTTATAAATCACCATGTAAAAAGGCATTTTATACGGAAAACTGATGTAATGGCCAATTCTTGATGGCGGCAACAACTAATAAGGTTCAAACAGTTACTAATTTGACGATAGAGGAAAAGTTTTGTGGTAATCGGTGCCTTAAGTTTGGGTGTATCCTTTTGCAACTAATTGCGCTTTATAGCATTCAACGTTTCCATCAAACCGTTGCTTTATCTTGTAGACGCAATTGGGTCCGATGTTATTAGATGCTAAGGGAACAAAAGACCAAGTGTTAGCATTTTCTAGTGCATCAAGTCCAACGTTCATTGCATTTCACCATTCAAGAACCTGCATAGCTTGTGAAAAGGCGGTAGGCTCTACAATAGAAGATAGAGAACTGAGAAATGAAAAATGTGCATTATAAAATTTGTCACAAGATAAAAAAATTATGTAAAGGGAATACTATACTTGTGGATGAAGAGTTTTGAACATTATAACAATGGTAGTCTTTAAATTTATTTAGTGGGTGAGTTTCTCGAGAGGAATGACATAAAGAAGGACCGATATGGGTTGTTTCAAGAGTAAGCGCATCGATGTGAGGTATGTTTTTAGGTGTTATAATGGGGGTGATAAGAGTATAGTCTTGAGGTGGTCTTATGGATACGGTTGTTTGGTTATTATTGGTGGGTATACTAAGATCATGAATAGGTTTTGCAAAGGGTAAAGATGATATTATAGGCAAGAGAGTACCGACATCCAATGATTTGCAAGGAAAAACTCTTTTATGGAAGGTGACATCACGGCTAACATAAATCTTTTGAGTTTGAACATCAAAAATTTTGCAGCCTTTTTGAGCAAAGGGATAGCTAATAAAAACGCTAGGACGGGCACGTTTATCAAATTTATGTTGGATATGAGTATTATGTTCGAAGCATAAAAAACCAAAAATGCATAAATGCATATAAGCAGGCAATTTGTTAAACAATAATTCAAAAGGAGTTTTACTATTGAGCACCACAGGTGGATGTCGATTGAATAAGTTGCAGTAAGGATGTATTCACCCAAAAAATTTTACGGGTAAATTTGCTTGAAAATGAAGTGCACGAGCAACAATGAGTAAATGAAGATGCTTGTGCTCAACTACATCATTTTACTAAGGTGTATAGGTATAAATATGTTGATGTATAACACCAACAGAGGTAAAAAAATCAATGCTAATGTGATTGAAAAAATTTTGAATTGTTATTAGTGTTAATTTGTTTAATAGAGACATTGAATTGTTTTTTAATCATAGTGAAAAAATTTTGGATGTAACAAGTTTGAGCTTTTTTTAACATTAAATATACCCATGTAATGTGAGAATAATCATCTACAATAGTTAAGAAATAACGTGCACTAGTAATAAAAGGAGTATTGTACAATCCCCAAACATCAACATGAATTAAATCAAAATAAGCAATGGATTTAGTAGCCCTATGATTAAAGGGAAAACGAGTGCGTTTGGCTAAAGGACATATCTGAGAAGAGAGTTGACTTGAGTTTACTTCAAGTTGGGGAACGCATAAAACTACTATAAATAAAGAGGGGAGGGGAAGGCTTTCCTCGAATTCTGATCATTTCTAGAGAAGTTGCCTCAAGCTGAAGTTATTCCAAATTACTTTTTAATAACTTTTGAAAATCAAGGTAGACTGCTTTCGAATCGCATTGGTTTTTTATAGCAACGATCATATCATCCGTATATCGTAGATAGCATAGGTTATCCTCTTGATTCAAAAGTGTACGAATCTTAAGATCAAGTTGGTGAATAAAGTAAAGATATTCATTAGAATCGAAAGGAAAGGGCACCCCTGTGTTTGAAGATGAAATGTTAAAGTCTAATTTAACAAACTTTGATGAAATATTGGTACTTGGATGACCAAGTTGCCAATGTCACAGATCCATATCATGAGAATTTAAGGCAAAAAAAGTGAAAATGGTGGGCTTATTATCAAGATAATAGAGTCCCTTATATTCTTTACCCGTGCCAATCACTTTCTTCATTTGTAGGTCCTAAAACATGCAATAGTTAGAAAAAAACTGAACACTATAATTAAGATCCTTAGTGATTTTACTGATAGATAACAAATTGAATTTAAAGGAAGGAAAATATAAAGTATCTTTTAATTTTATGTCTTTGGTGAGTTTATAGGATCCTATTTAAGATATAGAAACATTATCACCATTTGGTAGTTTTATTGGTAGGCCAGAATAAGGCTTTGTAGTATTTAAAAAATTTAAATCATAAGTCATAAGATCTATGCAACTAGAATCTATAACCCAATTATTAGTTTGAGAGGAAATATTTGAAGCCATACCTGCAAGTTGACTAAAGGATTAAAGTTGGTTAGTTGAATTAGAGCAAGTAGTTGTTGAACCTATTTTTGAGTGAATGGTAAGGTTGTTGAATTATTTATAGTGTTATTAACAGCAATGACAATGATTAGTTTATTAGCAACATCACCTTTAGTTGAAGCTCTATTTTGTTGATAGTTTGGGTTTCCATACTTCTTTCAACATCTTGATTCAGAGTGCCCATCAAGTCCACAGTAATCACAATGGTACTGTAACCTATCTGGACAGTAATTTGGATTTCCAGGCTTCTTTTGACATCTTGATTATGAATTACCATCAAGTCCACAATAATCACAGTTGTATTTTGGCTTGCCACGTGTTTTGCTTTGTTGATTGTGGAAGGGGGCTAGAGCAGATTGTTCTTGATGATTAACCGAATTCGTTGATAAAACATACCGTTGTCTTTCTTCCTGCAATAAGAGAGAGTAAGTTTTGGAAATGTCAGGTAATGAATTCATGATAAGTATTTGAATCCTAACAACATTATAAGATTTATTAAGACCCATAAGAAATTGAATCAAGCAGTCTCTTTGTTGGAGATTATTAATCTCGTGAATACTGCCACAAATGCAAGATGGACAATTGTTGTAAAGAGTTCATCTCATAAGCCTTTAAGAGTAGTGTAGTATGCAGCAATGGAGTCATTATTTTACACATCATTGGCTATGGTTCTTTGTATTTCAAAGATTCGGGGAGCATTTTTTTGTGAAAATCTTTAATGGAGATCAATCTAAACTTCATAGGTAGTCTTCATATAGATGACACTATTAGTTATTTCTCTAATTACGACATTGAGAATCCATGGAAGTATCATGTTGTTGCAGCGATTCCAATGAGAAAAAGGTGAGAGTTGGCAATTGGTTTGCTAATTGTGCCATTAACAAACCCGAGTTTATTATTTGCTTCTAAAGCCATAGTGATTGCTCTACACCAGGCGGGATAATTATCCCCATTCAATTGTTGGGTAACCAACATAGCTCCTGGATTGTCAGAGTGATGTATGTAGTACGGTGAGGAGGGATCAAGTTTGATAGTAATGGACATGTCAGAGGTAACATTGTTGATGATAGAAGACGTAGAATTTTCTGAATTGTTCGTGGTTGAGATGGAGAAATAATTCAAAAGGATAATCCATTACAAGGAAAAAAACAGATGGGTGATAGAGCGATACAGAGGAGAGATGAGTGACTCCAAAGTGGAGTCTATCTCAAGAACTACTCTCTTTGCAGAATGGGGAATCTATATTGCCAAAGATTGAAGAAGTAGGGGCCTGATTTGGTGGTAAGATTAAGCTATTTAGGTAAATTAAGTGACGACAAAGAAACAAGGTCTTTTCTCAGTAACTGAGTGAAATAGATGGACTGAACAATTGAGTGATTAATGAGAAGTGCAAGAACTTTGCATTGTAGCTGGAAAAGCCAAAAAAAAAAGATAAACAATACCAAAATAATAATCGAAGAACAAAATCTATTATAAAGAGGACAAGTAGAGGAGCTACAGAGAGTGGAACAAAAGTTTAAAGTGGCTTTTGATACCATATTTCTTATTCACAAAAACGCAAATATATACAACATGTTGCAACGGTAAAAGTTAAACCTAAGCCTGAAATTATGCTATGGACAAGGAAAGAATAAGCTACTCAAATATACTATATATAACAAAAATATATGTAGGATATGTACAGCTATATGTACAACTAATATAGAGTTAGCGGCAACTGTAGAGTCCTAATCTAATAAAATTTGTGTCACTACAACAAAATATAGAGTTTAAAAAATACAAAAGATGGAATTTTTAGACACTTTTTTTACATCTTAAAAATAATTTTAGACGCTTTATAAAGCGTTAAAAAAACAAATGTCACAAAAACTATTTTCAATAATTTTCTTAGACACATAAATGTATCGAAAAAATATACATTTTTTACACATCTAAGTATCGAAAAATATACATTTTTTACACATTTAGGCGTCGAAAATCTTTTTACACATAGATGCGTCGAAAATATACATTTTCGACAATTTTCTTAGATACATAAATATTATTTTAGATGCTTTGTGTAAACTTTTAGATGCTTTTCTCTGTCGATTTTTCACTTTTAGACAGTTTTTTACGTCAAAAAACTCCACCATTTTTAAGTTTAAAAAAAGCTTACAATTTACTTTATGCATCTTTTTTAAGATCACTCACGTACTTATTATTATAATAAATTTTACAAATTAATCTAAACTTTGTAACTCGGTAACAAATGAACTTATTGTAACTCAGTTTAAAAAAAGAAAAACTATATTATTACTCTTGAGAATCGTTTATAAACCATATTATTACTATTAAAAATCATTCATTTAACATATTTTTGATCTAAGAGGACAAGTAATAGTTTGAACTGCACAATTAGTCCACGTCCCAATTCAAGTTCAAAAATGAGAATCTACCAAACATGCTACGACCTTTATTTCTAGTCCTCCATCACAAAGGTTTCTTCTGTTAACCCTTTACTTTAAGCCTGAGATATAACAGTATCACTGTTGATGAGATCTGCAGTACCAAGATCAACATTTGCAACATGATCACCACTGCCATGTCTTTAAGGGCACTATCAACTCGATCTCTAGCATTTATAGCAGCCCAGAATAAGGAAATGGCTTTGCTTGGATCCTTCTCTATCAATTGCCATTATAGAGTAGCAACATGCGTGAACAGAAAATACCAAGTACGTGAGGAATCAAAATTTTCAAAAGCACATTTTTATCAATTGGGATGAGGTTGAGAAACCAAGAACGGAAGGAAAATTCAATAAAATTGAAGACATTGACGAATTCAAAGCAACTAAGTGGAGAAAGGAAACATAAGTTACTTAAAATCACATTAAGTAAATAAACATATTACTTAATGTGATTTTTTTTCACGAGCTTAACAAAAGATCTTAAGGAAAGACAACAATTTAAAAAGGCAATAAAAAGCTAATAGCAACAGCAATAGTCAATTCAAGTTCCACCAACATAACAAAATTTTCAAAACCAGAAAACGAAAAAGACCCTACAATTCGTGAAAAGCAATAGCAGTTTCCTAGTAAAGCACACGACAACCAAGAAAAATCAAACTATCTGCCAAACCAAGTTGAATCTAGTGTTTTATTTCTCTCTAATCTATATGCATTTGTTTTTGTGATTAATTCTCCAACAACAAAGGTTTAAGTAGTCAGAGGTGTCATCTATCAGGTGCAAGTTGCACCATTCATTACAGCAGTTTTAGAGTTTCAAGAAAGAATAAAATAAAAATCAGGCAGAAGAAATTATGCTTCTACACATATGAATATTATAACTGTGTCCTTTCCACAAAACTATAGCCATTTGCAAGCTATTCACTAACAATAATTGAAAAAATCATGGCAGAGATGATAATTACGAAAAGAACTGTCTGAATTAACAGTAAAACTAAATAACTAGAAAAGAGAGAGAATGATTGTTGAAGCTAACTGCATCCACAAGTATTATATATAGCAAAAACATTTCTAAGTACTAATACAACTAGAACTATTATTAAATAACACGTGAGAAGCATAGACGTAATATATTTGAATGTTGCATGCATTCACATGGTATTTTGTAGACTACCTTAGCAGAAGAAATGCATGTGAAATCTGGAATTGAACACGTCACTTTGCTCATGAGCTTGCAAGTTTCTACTAAAGAATTATAGTTCAGCACAATTTTTGAACCACAATTTCATGAATATAAAGCTATGCAATAATGCCCCTAGATATCCAGCTCAAAACTACTAACTTCCAGGGCTAAAAAAAGTGAATTCATGGAAGAAAATGGTAAATACACTTGATACGTTGCCAGTTTCAGATTGTTACCATGTATTTTTCAGGTGACGGATTCAGAAAACTTTGCTCTATTCATTATCACTTAAGGAATTGATAAATTTCCACTGACGAATTAGCTGTGGCAATAGAAAATGGGTAAGTTTTATCTTGAAAACTCATTTGCTGTGCTTTACACTTTTATGCCAAACAAGAGAGCTAATGTTCTTCTTCCTTTTTCCAATCCTAAAAGCCCTTCAAAATTTTAGATCAAAGAAGCAGAATATGTTTCATGACTAAAGTATATTTAAAAGCTATTATTGAATGACCATTTTTAAGAAATCACACCAAATCAGCTTTCAAGCTATTGGTTTGGAGACATTTCATATACACATGACTGACTAGTTGTAAATCTGATAATAATTGAACAATGATATGACTTGAATGTAAGTTTACCTTAAATAGTGGAGGTAATTTCATAAGCAGGAGAATTCAGAAGAAGGTCTCTAACATACCTGATAAACCATAAAATCAAACATTGTTGTTATATTTGAGAAGTCACAAAATCAAAATTTGATGTTTATTATATATAAGAAACGATAAGTTGTAGTAGGCATGTATTCAGCATTACCATGTAACATTGAAACAAAACACATACAGATAAAAGGAGGGTAGGTTTAGCTTTAGAAATATGCTATTCTATATCCACAACGTGAGGGAACAATCCATTAATATGGTATGTGTAGATGAAATAAGCAGTATAATGCAGTCAACAAGAAATTTCTTGCTTGTCGACATTTCTATTCTCATAAATAAATGAATGGAAAACCAAAGGCATAAATGACAAAACAACTTAAATTAGTTTAACATTCTTTAATTAATTATCGTCCGTTTTTCAAGCCAAGATACTTTATAACAAATAAAACCTACAACCCTCTCAATCTGATCCAACGGCATACTCATCATATTAGTATCCCAAACGCACAGTATAAAGGAAGAAACATAGCCCAGAAGCAAACTAAAACACAACGTAGAAGGGGAATCCAAAAGAAGCAAAATGACTGAAGCGGTAGAAAAGAAAACGACATACTAGCAGAAGCAATAGAGAGGAGAAGCTGAATAACGCAACAGACGCAGAAGCAACAGAGAGGAGTAAAACACGCAGTAGAGCAGAAATCTCTCTCCCAACGTCTTTATACACTTATTTGAATTAGGCTCGTCCATCAAAATTGGGTCCACGCCACCCATTCCCCGCACGCATGCATGAGATGAACAGAAGGAATCAACATTTTTTATTATCTTGTGTTCTAGGATGAACAAAAGGAAAAAAAAAATTTATGACAGAATCAAATTTCTAAGCTCAGGTCGGCACTATTTAATAGGTCATAGTGAATGTTTCGGTATAAAAGATGACGAATTATAAAGCAGATGTGCACTTTACCTCGTTTAAAAGTGAGTCTGAATTACATCGACTAATGGAGCACAACTGATTTGTCTGCCTTGATTATGAGCTATAGAGTATAGTAAACATCAATTTATAAGTAAAAAAACATAAATCAATATTATGGCTTATGGGACAAAAGCATAACTTGAAGATCCTAGATAGTTGGCAATCCTTTCCCATTTGATGTAGAGAGAGAGAAATATCTAACTTAATATAATATTATTTGAAAATATAAAAGGACACGCCAAAAGAGCAAGGAATTACCTCTAGTTGTAGTTCTTCACGATAAAATATAATAGGGGACCAATTTTGAGGTACTCTACTAGATCCTTAAAATAGCTCTGGACAACAAATAAACATTCAGCCTCATCTTTTTAGATACGCATCACATAACTTACAAACACTGCTAAAAAATGTTATGGAAAATGGACCTGAAGATAAGAGTCCTTTGGAAAAACAATTTGTTGTTCCAAACCAGGTTCGACCCTAGTGGTTGGTGCCTGCATGTACCATAGAAATTCAAAAATTGCAACTTCAGGACGTGCAAAAAGCATTCTACAGATAAAAGAGAGAAAACGCTCAGCAACTTACTGTACAAGTCAATGCAAATGCGACCCTAAGAAACAAAAATAAATGCCAACATGATTAGAAATACAATGATATTGGAAAAGAAGACTATAACCAAGAAAAGTAGAGAGAATCATATATGAGTGCATTATCAATCTCGAGAGAAAATCTTTAGGTTTTTGCCCCGTGATTATCTTTATTACACATTCAAATAAATTTTGCATCATAGGGGTTCAGTTAAGGATAGGATTTGAAACCTTCATATAATGAGTCAGTAATCCAGGTCTTTTCCCATAAGTGCCTAGTTTCACATTAAATATTTCCAATTAGAATTGATAAATAGTTTAGTTAACAAAATAGATTATTAAGCATTTAAAGAATCGAGACAATAAAACTAGGAAAATATAGTTATACCTTTATCAGTATAGTTACAATTGCCTAAGCTCAAGCGTGTATATCCTGTTTTTCATAAGGAGAAACAAATAAAAAGTATGTCCGCTATATCGCACAAAAAATAGTTAAGGAAGATCAATTCATGCATAGACGAGAGCATGGAATTAACGAAAGACGAGCCTACCACTTGAACTTTAAGAGTACAGAGCTCATACACTGACGCTCATGGAATTCAATTACTAAAATTTGAATACGTAAACAAATAAAAAATATTGACAAACAACAGAGACAAAATGAACATAGATTGCTAGAGAGAGGCGTCGCAATAGAATGCGAAGAGCTATCTTGCCTGCAATAGAGAAAACATGGCAGAACATCTATCCTCATCTTCCTCCTCCTCCTCCATGATAGCAAATGACTCGTAACTGCAAATGTGACTCTACATCTGCGATTCTATAAATAAAGCGAGAAGAGGGTAACAAAATCGAGGTTTTTAACTTACAAAGCAGTTATTGCGGCAATTAATATCTCCGAGGCCCATTGATTGGCCATTGCGGCAATTAAGCAAAAATCTATGGGGTTGCGTCGCAATAAGTACAGAGATGAGTGGTAGTTCAGCCAGAGCACACAACTCATGCAGCCAGTGCCGTCATCGATAGCGGACTAGAGGAACCTGTTTGCCTTGTGCTCATAGCTGGTCATAACGTCAACGATCTCTGCTCGTGAAAGGGAGACTCCGTTGCGGGAGAAGGAGATTGGGTCTGAGGAGGAGAAGTTGAGAGTTTGGGTGAGGGAGAGGAGATCGAATGCTAGCAATTTCGCGTGCGTCTTTTGGAATATTTGATTTCAAGAGTGAGAACAAATCCTTATGGAACAAATGGAGATTACAAATTACCCATTTTCCTTTCTTTCTTTTTTGGCATGGAACATGCGCATTTAATAGACCTTTTATCTTTTTTAACCTCGTAAATCTATAAAAAACGCTCAACATTTATAACTTATCTATAAGTCAAACTCATAATAACTAAACATTTTTTATAATTATTTGCTGTTGACATTAATTAATCGTTATTCCTGACTACAAATAATAAAAGACGTTAATTTTTACCCAGTCAATAGGAAATTTTAGAAATTTTAGACTCTTTTTTAGTATATTTTTTAAGACAAATTTTATCTTCTTAAATAAATGTCTAAAAACTCTACCAATTCTTAGATTATTTAAGATAATTATTAAATGAATCTAGACATAAGCGTCTAAAATCTCGTTATTTTGATATAATGGTTGGAGAGTCCTAATCCAATAAAATACGTAAATAAAATCAAATAAATTAATCTTTTGAATTTTATTTTATTGTTTTAAAAAAGAAAAATTCAAGTAATTAATATCGTAAGAGGACTGCAATATTATTATTTTCTCCTTTTTGATTTGTTCTTATGATTTTTATTTCTCAAAAATATTATTAAGTAAACCAAGGAGCAGAGAGTGAACTCCCTTGCATTGGAGTTTAAAATTACTTGCTCATTAAATCAAAATTTCCAAGCTCAGTCACTGAGCTTAAGATTATTATGAGTTACATTATAAAAAAGGATTACAGAATATTAGAACTCATCCATATGGTTTTAGACCAAGGAAGAAGAGACTTTGGGTCAAAGGCAATGGATTGAATTGAAAAGTAATTGAAATTTGAATTGTTAAGTGGGGAAAAGAACATTAGCAAATGATACAAGTCAATTGGTGATGGTGGGTCAAAGGGAGTGCCACTTAGTGAGAAGTTGAAGAAAAATACTAGAGAGAGAAAGACTCAGATTTTGTGGAAATCCTAATTCTATGTTAATAATATATAATTAGTCTTATGTGTATTTTATTGTTATTTTTTGAAAAAATTGTAAAAATATTTTTTAAAAATTGAATTATTTAAATTAGAAGAAGTCATGTCCTTTATCAAACCTTAATTTGATTTTAATATGATAGGAATTTTTTTATATTTAATCTTGATTTATCATATTGTAGTGATGCCAAAATGTTATTGACCCAATACCAATTAAAAGATTACGAGGACAATTATAGACCGTCTAGTGACCTGAAAATAAAGCATGCTTCTTCTTCTTTATCAGCATTATATAATCAAACCCTTTTAAGATACGTCCTGTATACATATAAACAACACTGCCACAACAGAAGAGTTCGAAAAACAAACGCTTAGAATATGCTCCAAATCAGTGGCAGACATCAGCAGTTAAAAGCGTCTGTAGTGCTTCATCTTTTCTTCTTGTTCTGAGTTGGAACTGTAAAGTTTTACTTCATGATAGAATCGGTTGACCAGTCCCCAAAACGGTTCTAATGGCTCGTTGAATTGATGGTTAGTGATACACTGATACTTGAAACTCTGCGTTGCCATGTTCATCTTGCTTCACAACTTCAGCTTCCTTCAGCGGGCATTCCTCAGCTTCAATGCTCTTTCCCCAAAGGAGAATATACAGTCCAAGTATGACTAGGATTGATCCCAGAACACTGTTCACACAAAACAAAAGATGTTAGGGGCGCATTTTACGGTCTCTAGTAGACCTCAGTAGTCTGAAACTCAGGATCTTATACAGGACTGAACTTATGAAAGGACACAACCTTCCGAGGTATATTTGTTCATGCAGGAAAGAGTAGTCCAACACTGCGGCAAATATCTGTGTCAATGGAGTGAATGCAGATGTGAACACCGGACCCTTTTGCTTTACACACCATGACATAACCACATAGGACAAGCCCGAACCCACCACGCCCTGTTGTTGTTGTTACACAAAATAGGAACATTTCAGGACCTCTGATTGATTCGAAATGCTAAACCAAGGCCATGGGGACATTCATTTCAAGAACAAATCACATGTTAATAGAGTTGAGATTACATACAGTATAAGTGATGGTTAAAATCTCTAACTTGTCATTCAGAATCCACATACCAACGTCCCTTCTAATGATCAAAGTTACCAAGGCAGATTGAATTGCGCTGAAGAAAGACAAAATTGCAGTACTAGAATATTGACAGGGATAGCTCTTGCCAATTTTGGCTTGCATGAGGAACCATGAAGCCCATGTAGTGCTGCCTGCCATTAAAAGCATAGAACCAGCGATCCATCTCTGTGTCCCCTTCTCTAAAGTCATAGTGTTGGGTCGAGAATGTGGATTGGTTATAGGGAATCCTTTGTAAAGGATCAGCAAGATAGCTCCACTCATGCATATAAGAGCACCTAACACTTCTGCTCTCCCACTTTTGCTCTTCATGTTCACTGTTTCCTGACTTAAAAAGTGGTATAGAAAATGACATATGTCTTCAATACGCTAAAACGAATATTTTGATGACGGGAAACAATAGTTTTTGACTTATAATCTTACCCAACTGGCAGTGCTAATAAGAAGGTAATTACAGGAACCATGTTGAGGAATGCACATGAGAACGTAGCAGAGGTGTACTTGAGTCCCAGAAGGAAGAGGTAAAATGTAAGTGTTAACCTGGAAAACAAATTACTTCTCACAGGTTCTGACAGGACAGTACTGCAATTGTTCATTACTGAAATAAAGTAATTCATCAACTGACCCTGTTAAAGCACTGAAGAAAAGTTGGCATAAGATGCTAACTGTGAGCTTGGGCCTGCTTTTCCTGCAAGAAATATCAAATTATTGGCCAAGTAAAGCTGAAAGAACTGCTTAAAGAAATATTAACCGGTCCAGAGTACTTCTAAACTATGAAGAGCTTAGAAATGAACGAAAATGAAGAAACTCGTAGGCTATTGGATCATAGGTTAGTAGTTGTTACCTTTCCCAGTAATAGGCTATTGGAGCCAAGAAAATGGCAGCAATCGATTGTCGATATGTGATAAAAACCATATGGTTAAATCCTTCATCAAGAAGTTTCTTGGTAAGCACGTTCAGAATCGAAAATCCAAAATTAACGGCTACCATAGCAAGAACAGGCCTCATTAGGTTATTGCTACCCATGTGGACTATACCAGATAAAGCGCAGTAAAGATATTAGCTTCTTGCTTTGACCACCTTGATTTGAACCCTTCTATATATAGAGCCCAGCAAATGGTAGAAAACCATGATCAAATACCCACGTTACATCATCACTTTAGGCAATCAACTTACCATATTATATTATCAAATTTGTTCCTTCTGCTATCTTTTTTTGCAACTTTTTCAGTAGTTGCAGAATCAAATGCTAAACTAGTGTTTGTATACCTCAGATATTCATCACGAGTTTTGTAGTCCTCAATTAGGCTAATGACCCTAAGAAAGTTAAAGTGACCTAATGCTTCTCAAGCCTTCTCCTTTCGTTTCCATCCTCCAAAAATATATGAAGGAAGCAAGAAGCATCTTCTTAAAGTAGGAGGCAGATATGACTCGAGCATCTGTATAGCATCCAGTACTTCTTTTAAACAACAGATTTGGCCAATTTCTTAATTTAGAAGTGAATGTAAGAACAACATGTCAAATCTAAAGGAAAACAATTCTAAATACGAAGCAATCAGATGCTAGTTACTGCAAACCCTGTAACTCGTTTTTGAGGTTGGAGGAATTTCTTTTCTTTCTACAGGAGTAAACTTTCCTTTGTGGGGAGCCTGCATAAGATTTTTAGCGGTCTAGGCAAGAAGACAATTGGGAAAGCCCTGGAAACATATTGGCTCTGGGGAGCCTAATTACTTCGGAAATTTTCATCACGAGACTAGCGAAGGAGTATACTCGTAGGCCTTGATACTACATTCCCTAAAAACAAATGGAGTTTACATATTACTCAAATACAAAATACTAACAGTACCGAAAATACTCCTGAATAATAAGTCGAAGATTCAAGGCATATCTAACAAATCTCCACCTTGTGTTGAACTTCTCTTAGATCCAAAAAATTACTTCTCAAACTCTACTATTGCATGCCCCATCTTGGGACTATTTGAAACTATTAACATTCACCAAATCTATGCAATGCCTAAACTTCCTGTTAGGAACTAGTTTGGTGAACATATATGCTGGATTGTGTTCAGTTTAACCTGCATCACCTTTATTCTCTTTTTTGAAGAAATGAACTAATCACTAACGTCAATGTGCTTGGTCCGATCATGATGCCCTTGTTCTTTAGCCAAACATATAGCACTTAAACTATCACAAAACACTATAGCTTGGTCCTGATATAGCCCAAAATCATTGACTAAGCCCTTCAACCAAATGCCTTCTTTAGCTGCTTCTGTCAAAGCCATATATTCTGCTTTTGTGGTAGATAAGGCAATCGAAGGTTGTAATGTATCCTTCTAATTGATGACAGAACCATGCAATGTGAACATATAGTCAGTTATAGATCTTCTACCATCCAAATCTATAGCATAATCAGAATCTGAATAGCCAGCAACCAAACAATATGTATCACCTCCATATATGAGACCAACATCAGTTGTTCCTATTAGATATCGGAACATGCCCTTCCATGCTTGCCAATGCTCTTTCCTAGTTTGACTCATATATCTACTCACAACACAAATCACGTGTGTAATATCGGGCCTAATACATACCATAGCATACATCAAACTTTCCATTGCACTAGCATACGGTACTTCAGCCATATACTCCAACTCTGCTTTTGATTATGGTGTAAAATCTATAGAGAGATGAATATTTATTGCTAAAGGAGTATTTAAAGGCTTTGCTGTAATCATCTTAAACTCAGATAAATTTTTTTGAATGTAACTCTTTTGTGACAAAAAAGTTTCCATTTTTCCGATCCCTATAAATCTCCATTCCCAAAATTTTCTGAGCTACATCGAGATCTTTCATATCAAATTCTACACTAAGAAGTTGTTTTAGCTTCCAAATATTTGACATGTTTTGAGCCATAATGAGCATGTCATCTACATACAATACCAAGTAAATGTATGAACTGTCACTAAGCTTGTTGTGATACACACAACAATCATATGGACTTCTGTTGTAACCATGATTTGTCATAAAATCATCAAACCTCTTGTACAATTGTCTTGGAGATTTTTTCAGACCATATAAAGATTTCTGAAGCCAGCAAACATGATCTTCCTTTCCTTAAATGACAAACCCCTCTGGCTGACTCATAAAAAATTCTTCTTCAAGCTCTCTGTGCAAGAAAGCTGTTTTCACATCAAATTGTTCTAACTCCAAGTCCTGATAGGCTACTAAGGCAAGTAACACTCGAATTGAAGTGTATTTGACAATTGGAGAGGAAATCTCATTGTAATCAACTCCTTTTTGATTATACCCTTTGACAACTAGATGTGCTTTGTATCTTGTACCTTTAGTACCTGAAATTCCTGCCTTTTTCTTAAATACCCATTTACAACCAATTGCTTTTCTTCCCTTGGTTAGCTTAACAAGATCCCATGTCTGATTCTTATGAAGAGATTCCATCCCCTCACCCATAATTGCAATCCACTGTGCTGATCCTGAAATTGTAGTTACTTTGCAATATGTGGAGGACTCTGGGGACTCCACTTCTTCTACCATTTACAATGCATAAGCTACCATTGTCTTCATATTTTTGAGAAGCCTTAATTTGCCTACAGGTACGATCAGTGGCAATGCTATATGGTCGTTCTTGTTCTTGTTCTTATTTATGCTTTGTTTCTTATTCAACATAGGAATGTTCTTTAATCCATTTAGTAGGTGATGAACCTTGTGAATGGCTATTACTTAGAGTTGCTTCAAACGTCATTTGCTTATCAACATCATCTGCTTTTTTTGAAACAACAGACTCAACAACAGGGTGAAACATAGAATTTTCATCAAAAATTACATTTCTACTCATAAATAACTCTACACTCAGATGGAGACTAGATTCTGTAACCTTTTACTCTTACGCCATAACTCATGATTATTCCCTTCTTTAACCTCAGTTCTAGTTTACCTTCACTAAAATGATAGTAAGCAGGATAACCAAAAACTTTTAAAATAGAATAATCGACAAGTTTTTTAGAGGGGTTTTGCAGTCTATAGTAATTGCTGGAGAATGGTTCACCAGGTAACAAGCAATGTTAACAGCCTTAGCCTAAAACTTTCTCGTCAATCTAGCATTAAAAAGCGTGCATCAAGCTCTCTCTAATAATGTTTTATTCATTCTTTCTGCTACTCCATTTTTTTGTGGAGTATCTCTAAAATGTGCGACGTCTAACAATGCCTTCATCCTTACAGAATTCATCAAATTCACCTAAACAAAACTCTAATCCATTATTTGTGGTAAGAAGTTTTATCTTTTGCTGTCTAATTCTCTACTAGAATCTTCTATTGGTTGAAAGTTTTGAAAACCTCAATTGTATGTTTCAACATGAATGCCCATGTCATCCTATAGTATTCATTGATCACAGATAAAAAATATCTCAATCCACCTAAAAATGAAAAGCGAGAACAATTAGCATGAATGTAATCTAATATTGCCTTTGTCCTATGCACGGTCTTCTTAAAATGAACTCGACATTGTTTTTTGAAAATACAGTGCTCACAAACCCAAAATTAGATGTTGTGTATCCCCTAAGTAGGCCCAGTTTGCATAGAATTGTCATTCCCTTTTCGCTCATGTGCCTCAGTCGTATATGCCACAACTTAGTCTGATCTGATTTTAGCTGCTTTGAAGTAGAAGTTGTTGCAGCTGAAATTATTACTAGTGTTCCTTGCAAAATATACAAGGTACTATATTTGACTCCCTTCATTACTACCAATGCACATTTGATAATTTGAAATACTCCACCTTCACAAGTATACTTAAAACCTTTTGAGTCCAAAACTCCCAAAGAAATCAAGTTCTTTTTTAATTATGGCACATGTCAAACTTCTTATGACATTTGCAGCCACCAATTTAACTGCAAAACTTTCTCCAGTATTTCCATATGCCTTATGCCTAAGCTCTCGGGTATAAAGACTGGACCTAACTTCTTTTAAAGTGATAGTATCTTTTCCAACAACAAAAGAATTCACATAATTTTCATATGGCGGAGGCAGAGAGACTAACAAAATTAGGGCAGCGTCTTCGTCATATATCTTAACATCCTCATTCTGAAGATCCATTAAAATAGAGTTTAATTCTTCCAAATGTTCTTCCAGAGGCATACCTTCCTTCCTACGAAGACCAAACAAACGTTACTTCAGTAACAGCTTGTTAGCCAAGGATTTCGTCATATATAGGCTTTCCAACTTCGTCCATAGACCTACTGCAGTATCTTCATTTGCCACTTCATAAATTATCTCATCCACCAAACATAGCAAAATGGTTGAGTGCGCCTTCTCTTCTTGTTCAGCAAAAATGGACTCGTCCTTTGATTATGGCTTTTTTATAGAAAGCGGTGTCTAGATCGATTGTTGCTTCAATAGAGCACGCATCTTGATGCTCCAAAGACTGAAGTTGTTCTTTCCAGTAAATTTATCGATCTTAATGATGTGTGATGTCATCTTTACGCTTGCTTAATAGATTCAAACAAAACCAAAATCTCTGATACCAATTGTTGGCTCTACGTAACCCACTTACTTAGAGAGATTTTCATCAAGAGCCTTGACACTATACTCTAACCCAAAAACAGACAAAGTTTATATATTACTCTAATACAAAATATTGAAAGTACCGAAAATAAGCCTAATTATAAGTAGAAGATTCAAGGCATATCTAACAAAGCATAATTGTTCCTCGATGTTCAATCAGGAACAAAACAAAGTAAAACCAAAAAAGTAACGCACAGTTCACAATGTTAGTGGTGAAGTCTTCATGCTTTTCACTGAGAGATGACAAGTCGGTATTCTTTGGCAACATCTCAGATATTCTTGGAGCAACACTATCCCAATGCATTAGATACTGAACTTTCCATATTTAGCTTAATGGGAGTTGATATGGGAACAATATCTCGATGACTAATGAGCCTGCGTGCTGTGGTGCAGACCTCCAAGGACTAGTGCTTATTCGAAGGGGAATAGGTGTGACGGAGTGTGGGAAAGACCAGATGAAGAATAAGTAATGGTATAAAGAACATAAAGCCTTCCGCAATTTGACTCACTTAAAAAAAGTTTTTCTGTTTAATATTTTCAAATCACTTTTTAACAAACAGTATAGATATACATCAATTTTAGTAGTTTTTTTGGGCTTGTCCCTGCTAAAATTCTTCAAGTTCTATTCAAATTCTTCATATCTGAATCGGTTGAGAGAGGGAATTCGTTATAACTTGATCTGTGGCCAGGTGATTAATGCTCTTGGGAAGGCTGGCAGGATGAGTTAACCTTAGAAACTTTTTTGCTACTTATAATACCACCGATTCAAGTTAATAGCGTGGCAGGACGTTTGGAAGGTGCATGCAAGTTCTTCAAATTGATGTTGATGCAATGCAGGCTGCGTAGCGATCCATAACAAATCACACAACTTTGGAATTCTTGGCAAAAGAAATTGGGAAACAGTGGTACTAGAAGGCACCCATCATTCCCCAAAAGGATGATGGATCTAGAAACGAGTTGCACCTGCATTTGATCTTAATCCAGATCAGCATTTCTCATCAACTCCCAACCACAAAAAATACATGGAACATTAGATCATTAGTAAATCTGATTGCGTGGAATGGGATCTGATCGTCTTTGTACGAGGAAGATCGAAACATAATCAATTTGAAATTTGTGTGCTGCAGATGGACATCAGGTGTCTGTATTCCTGGACAGCATACCTGATTGCTTTACAAGGTTATTGATAATGGATCTGGAAAATTCTCCACAATCATTCAGGAGTGTGGCAAAAACACCTGAGAGATGCCCTCAGATATACAGGATTCTTCAAGATTTTCCCTATTCTATGTTGTCAACTTCTGAAGAAATCAAAATCCCACTCCCAAACTCTCAATGTAGCATCTAATTCAACAATTAATTCACGTTCTACGGTCCCATAGAGATATCAGTAAAATTCCAACTCTTATGTTACCAACATGGTGGTTGAAAATACACCAGGCAACGACTAGGAAAGAACTAGCAAGAAGATTGAACAAGATAGCGCCATAATTGCAAGAAAAAATCGAAACAGAATGCCATTAGTTCATCAAAGAATTAGTTTCATGTACGTACATAATATTTCACTCTCTTCTCTCAACAATAAAATTTTGAAAAAAAAAAACCTTAAGTACACAAATAGTAGTATTGGTTCAAAAGAGGCCGAAAAGTAAAGAAAAGCCGAGCAGGAAGAGCCAAACGATGTGAACCAACAAAAGAGTCTGACCGGGAAGAGAAGCGCTACCACCATTCCCGACCTCACAAGCCCCCAATTTCGCAACTTGAGCGCCGTGACACATGGCATCGGGACAACCGCACCAATAGGTGATCCCATCGACGCCGCAGACTGGATCCACGCGGAAGCAAGTGACCGGGCAGGACGCAGGGGCCGCGATTGACGCGCACACGCCACCGCTCTCCTTCTCGATTATTTGCTCAATTATCAGCGCGCCGTGGCGCTCCGATCGGACAACTGCCGGCAGGAAAAAAAGAGAAAACACGGCAATTAGGGTGCATAGCGAGTGGAATACGCAGAATCTGGACATCAGATCTTTGTAAGGAAAGGGTTAGCCGTAACCCCAACCCTAAACCTTTTTGTTGGTTTCTTGGAGAATTCAAGTTTTGCTTTTGTTGGGTGATGATCACAATAACAAGAAAAGAATTAGTAGCCAAAAAGGTAAGGAATGAATGAATGTTGTGGAAGAATCTACAGGTGTCAACTGTTTTTACTTTTGCAGTCTTGAATTGATCAATTCTTTGGGCCTGAATACATGGGCTATGGAAAAGTCCGTTTTTTGTTGAGGGCTTGGCCTGCAAACTTTAAATTTAATAACAATAATTTATATATATGTCATAGAATTTTACAATGTTTTAAAGACAAAATTAAACAGTTAAGATAAGAAATTTAAGGTTTATAAGATATTAGATCATCATAAAATTAGCTAAAAATTAAATAAAATTAAAAATTTTGAAATATAATTGAAAGATATTGTTCTTACCTATCGAAGGATTTGAAGTTTAATTAAAAAATAATATTGTTAAATAAGAATTAATTGATTAATTTTGATTTATAAGAACTTATTAATTTATAAAAACTGACCAATTAATTAATAAATTGATTAATTTTTAACAACAAGAGTTATTAAAATAAATCGAACTAAAATGTTAGACAGTTCAAGATTTTTATGATTAAACCGATTGAATTTTTTAATTATTGGAATTATAAGTGAAATTGTAGTTATTATTATTTTATGTGGGCAATTATATAAGTTAAACTAAAAGTTAAGTTGTTTTAGGTTTGAATCTTCTTATTACTATTTTAAAAATAAAATGCCAAAAATTAATATCTTTTTAATTGGAAGGATAAACAAAATTCTAATTATGTATTTCTTTTTCTTTTGATATAGTCAAACATTTTAACCAAAATTGGTGGTCTGAATTTTTTAAAAAAATCATTAAATTTATAAAAAAATTACATATAATTTTGACAACTAATAAAATAAGTGATATATAGTTAGTGACTTATTTTTAGTAATAATTAATTAATTAATATTGAATGAGTATATGTATCAATTAATATTATTTAAATATATCTTCTTGGACATTGTGGCAAGAACACACGATTGTAGCAATTAAAATTAATATCGAAGAAGCATGAAAAGGAGGATTCCTCCCATCTTCATTTTATTCATCTACATGCATAATATGGCTTATAACAAGTTGACCACTTACAGCGATTACTTTGATCAGCTTACAAAATACAAATAAAATTAGTGTATGGTAATTATTTCTTGGTGTTTGGAGGATGGATGCAGACGTTCAACATGGTCCTCGCTTGACAATTGGAACACGAGCACAAGCGGCCTCAGGGCAGCCGCAGGTGTAGGTGACGCCGTTAGCACCACAGACTGGGTCCGCCACAAAGCAATTGATGACGCCGTTACACGGCCCCGGGTTGAACCCTGCACACAAATCAATCATACGGCGTTGCGCAAGCACGGTGGTCATGCAGAGACTCGCCGCCAGGACCATGAGGAGACACAATGTGGCAAAGTTTTTGTAGGCACCCATTGTTAAGCAACCTAGGATAAGCGATGATCAGAAAGAGGAACTTATATAGAGGAGAAAGTCAAATGAAGAAACACAGAAATGGGACTGCAAGTTCCATGGTCAAACGGATAAGGTTGGATCTAGCCAGCTTAATTAGTCGCTTTTCTTGACCAATAATGTTGTTCATTTTATGCTTGTAGTGGTTAGCAAATATTGTAATGGGGGCTGCAATGGTTCACATGGGAAAGCACCAAAATGGGTATTGAAAAAGGTTCCTTATGAGATGGAGAGACGAGTAATTCAATTATAAACGGTAAGGAGATTAGATATGAACTTTAAAATCTCCAAATTGTGAATGATGGCCTAACTAGAATAATATTATTAAGGTTGAACAGAGCAGCTGACAGTTGAACGTAAACGTAATGCATGCAAAGTCAAAAGGCTGCCAATAGCCACTCTAGTAGAAAAGGTTTTAGAGAGAAGGGCACCAGCATCTCATTAATATGTTTACAAAACTGCCCTTGTTTCTTTCCTTGGTCAAGTTACCATCTGAAACGGGTGCGGTCATGCTCCAATAATTTTTAAACTACAATTTATCCAAATTGTTTCCCTATTGCACCATTAATTACCAAAATTCTCATTAGTCCACACTAATGATAGTCAATCACAAAAATCATTTGTATAAGCACAACTATTCAAACGGTCACATTTAAAAGTATATACAATAAAATAACTTTACTCAATTGAATCTATTCGTCCTACCGAAATTATACTCTACCAATCATGTGCATTGGGTTTATCGGTAAATTGCCTACTTAGTAAGGGTAAATTGCTTTACCTAAGTGCCATTAAGTGGCAAGGGGTAAACTGTTTACCTAATAAGGGTAGTTGACCATGTATCCTTAAAATTAAATAACTCAATATAAACAAAAATTAGCCAAATTATTAAAACATGCATATAATCTAAATTTTACAACAATACTCAACCTATCTAAACACTCAACAAATCCAAAATTTTATCATTAGTAATGATTAAAACTAATATTATTTTATTATTGTTTTTATGTTTTACCTTATTATTTACTGAATTGTCTAGGCCCTGCTTAATCTAATAGGCTTACTGCAACATCTCACTATCATAGGATATATATTCCTAAGCTTTTAGGATCATAACCTACAATAATGGTATGTTGGAGCTATAACAAATT